>JAGKTI010001019.1:71415-89613 GCA_018397915.1 Birgus latro | reverse complement strand
ATGGAGAATGTGAGTGAATTTAAGTACTTGGGCAGTGTGATGAGTAAGGATGGTAGTCTGGAGGGTGAAGTGCTCGAAAGGGTACAGCAGGGAAGGAAGGTTGCTGGTTCGTTGAAAGCAGTGATAAGAAACAGGGAGGTGAGCATGGAAGTGAAAAAGTTGTTACATGACAGTATTGTGATACCAACTCTGACATATGGAAGTGAAGCTTGGACCCTGTTGGAAGGACAGAAGTCAAGAGTGAGAGCAGTGGAAATGAGTTATTTGAGAGGAGCATGTGGAGTCACATGGAGAGACAGACTAACAAATGAGGAAGTGAAGGAGCGTTGTGGTGTGGTTGAGGACGTGATGGGAAGCGTTAGGAGAAACACGTTAAGGTGGTTTGGGCATGTGGAGAGGATGGAGAGTGAAAGATTGACGAGGAGAGTGTATGTGAGTGAGGTGGAGGGGGCGAGAGGGAGGGGGAGGCCGAGGATGAGATGGAGGGATGGAGTGGAGAGGTATATGAGAGAGGAGGGTGTGAGTTGGGAGCGTGGTAGTGAAATGGCAGGGGACAGAGTGACATGGAGGCGATTTGTTTGTGGCCACCCCGTTCGGGATTGAGGCGTCTGGCAATAGATAGATAGATAGGCTTAGGTTAGTTTCTTTTACAGCTGTTAGGCCATTTAGCTTGGCTTTAAACTTGTTTTTGGGCTCATTTGGGTGGGTTTAGGACTTGGTTGGGTGGGCGAAACCCAAGGTTGAAAAACGCATCCCATTACTTTACATGTCAAATATACCCCGATATACGATACCCCGCCTAACAATGGGTTTTTACCTAACCAATTGCATCGTTAAAATGGGGTATACCTGTACTTCCACTCATGTCTTGTTACCAGTGCAGTCATTCTGAATTTAGGTCACTTTTGTAGTCATGTCTGTGATTGTATTTTAAATTTTGTGTGGTTTATATTTGTTCATAATTTTTCAATTTACACTCCTTCCTTGGAGAGATTCTTTAGAAAATGTCTCCCATTCATCTTATTAGACTTCATCCAAGCATTTAAACCCCCTTGCTATGTGTAAACAAAGTATTATCCACCTTATTTGTGTGTAGACTGTGATGAAAATGAGCCTTTACCAGTTCAGTGTTTTCATGAAAATAATTACAATGTATTGCTTGTTGCAGTCCCCACAAAAACTGAGTTAAAGTCCAGAGAGGTATGGAAAACAGTGGAAAATGAAAGCACCTGAAAGAATTCACTCAGCAAGATATTGGATTTCCCTTCAGCTTCAGTATGATGTAGAAACAATGATCTTTTTTTTTTTTTTTTTTGTACTTCCCCCCCCCAAGCTTACCTTATTTAAAATTCAGTACATTTACTGGTAAGTGTTATGTTATGGCCTAAGTACAGTAAATTTAATTTCCCGATTACACTGTTAGTTACTTTCTTCTCTCAAAGAATTCTTAATCCATCCTTCTATCCATCATCCAATCCTGCGTTGCCCCATGAGGAGCGTGGGAGCCTGGGGCTAGGCAAGTTGGTCCTGACATTTAAGATGAGAGTGACCAGCCTCACTCATCCCTGAGTGGCATTACATGAGCAATAAAGCCCAACCACTCCTTGGATATAAACCATCACCGGCTCAATCCGATTGGAGTGCCATAATTACCCACTAAACCACCAGTTGCCAAAATTTGGTTATATGGTTACCACCCAGCATACTAAATGGTTTCCTGGTGTACAGGAAACCATTTAGCTTGTCACTCAGTGTAAAGTCACCCATAGGCAGAAGGAAGAGGAAAGAATGAAGGAAAGACAGAAGAGGGAGTGTAAAGTCACCCGTAGGCAGAAGGACAAGGAAAGAATGAAGGAAAGAGAGACAGAAGAGGATGGTAGGAAAGAAGTGTGGAGGAGAGGAATGGGCAGACACCCGAGAGCAGCGTGAGTGGATGGCGAGTGCCCCCACCTACCAAGAATTCTTAAAAGTATTTATTATATTTAAAGGTAACAATATTAGAACATACTTGCTTATTTTGACTTCTCATGGATTCATTGTATAGAAGTCAAGTAAAGGAAGCAGTGGGTTACTCCTTGCTGCTGTTGGTATCCTTTCTACAAATATTTTCTCTTGTAAGTGGAAATATAGGCTACTGTGAATCAAGGTCAGTTTTTTTTCTCCACTGGAAGATTGTAGAGGCACCTTTCACAGGTGTCTCACCCGAGCTGCCAAGGCCATTCCTTCCTATGGCGTGCTTTCACTCTTCATTAAGAAGCGAGCACACTTAATATGTTAGGAGTGACTGTGCCGGTGACAGAAGATACAAACAGAAGTACTGTATTATGAGTAAATAGCCTTGCTGTACCATATCAGCAGTGTACAACTTTAGCACTGTAGATGAAATCTGTAACCTGCCTAAACTTTGTGTGTTTGGTGGGAATTCAAAGATAGTTAAACTTTTTTCCATCAAGGGATATCCATACCCTCCCATTGGAGACTTTTTGTGTGTGTGTGAAAAACCATGTATCTTTGTTTTAGACTAGTGTATTACTCCTAGCATTCCTTGTTGCAGTATGTCCAGTGGGGAAAATCCATGTGGCGAGGGCCATCAGGTGTGACCGTATCTGTCACTACTACCGCTCCCTTCTACAAGAGAATGGAGTCTGTCTGGTAGGCCCGATTATATATACTGTACTGTATATATATACACTGTATATACTGTAGGGCTGTGATATACATAAGCAGTCATCCCTCGTTTTTTTTTATGGGTTTTAGGGAATAGACACTCCCTCTATTAGCAAAAATGATCAAAAAATGAAAATGTATCTAAAAGGGGCCCTCCACAGATATACATTAATATTAGTATTAGTATTTGCAGTGCCTCAACACACCACCAGACATTAGAATCAACTAGCATAAGCTGCATTTTCAGATGGTTTGATGGCATTTATTGTCATATCATCCCGAAGTACACTGTAACCCTTAATGCACTTGCTCTGACCTGACAAAGATCATTATTCCCACATAGCTCAGTTAATGGCGAAGATTAGTTCACACTGTTGTGTCAAGTACCCGAGGACACTCATTCCTACTGCATAACCAAGGCATATTAAGTTTGATCCAACCACAGTGTAGTAATCACCTTTCCACTAGGGCACAGCCTCGCGAGTGTTAAAAGGAAAGCCTACACCTCCACCTTAAGGCTTACTCGCGAGGCTCATGAGGATCAGGTTGCTGCTGGCTCACGATCTGCCTCGTGGTTTGCGCGGGCAACTCGCTATGAGCCGCTTGTTGCCCCGCCCCACACCCCTAATGCTCTCATAGTGGGACTCCGCCGCCTCCGGCTTGGGCACCCCTGTTTTTCACAAATATCCGGGCGGCAACCTGATCCGTGCCCTTACTGTCACCACCTAGACGACTGGCCTCTTCTACACTATCTTTTGGACTGCCCTTCCACTGTTTCTCTCCGTCTTTCTCTTCGCAACCATCTTGTCAGGTGTGTCTCTCGTTCTGACACTGCTGCTGAGATGGTTGCTCTTTCCCCTGTCTCTTCCCTCCTCTTCACTGTCTCTTCTTACCCTCCGCCTCGCTAGTCATAGCGCCACTTTTTTGATTTCCTTTCTTTTGTCCGCGTCCGTCTGCTGCCATGCAGCGGACGCTCCTCTTTAATTCTTTATCATCATGATTTGTCACTTACGGGCTCTCCACCCTGAGCCCGTGCCACACCCGTGTGGCGAATCTCATCATCATCATCATCATCATCATGGTGTGTAAGTGACAAAGCTCATTTAAATAAAAAGCATTTTCCAATCATGATCTTTAGGGAGGGGACAGCCCCCTCACCAGATAAAACATCTCTGAGACAGTGAATTTATTGGAGGGCTGATATGGCTTTGATATCATAGTACATGTTTTTCAATGGACTCTCATCTGTAATACATTACAAGTATACCTTGATATATGATACCCCTAGATGCAATACCCTGGTGTAACGATGGGGGTAGAAATACCACCATACCCTGCATAATGATGGCCAAATCCCGGTTTAACGATGGGTTTTTATTTTTTTTACCGATTTTGATGATATTCTACACTAAAATTGTGTGTTTAGGTTGATTTGTGAACTGTTTTTAGACTTAGATTAATGTGTTTTAGCCATAGGTGGGGTGAACATTGTGATTTTGGGGTACAGTTTACTAAGCTAGATTTTTCCAGATTTTTATTTGACAATTTTCAGATTTTATTTGAAGGCTTTAGTGAGTTATTTACAGGTGTTAGGCTTAGGTTAGCTTCTTTTACAGCTGTTAGGCCATTTAGATTGGCTTTAAACCTGTTTTTGGACTCATTCGTGTGGGTTTAGGACTTGGTTGGGGGGGAAACCCAAAGCTGAAAAACGCATCCCTATACTGTATTTTACATGTTAAATCTACCCCGATATATGATACCCCACCTAACAATGGGTTTTACTTAACCATTTACATCATTAAACTGGGGTATACCTGTTTTTGGGGAGCATGATGCTCCCAATGGTTCTTGGTGATGGTCAGCACCCTCTCAAAATTAAAAACACTGAGAAATAGGAAAGAAATATGAGACTTTCCAGGTGACTTTGTCTGGTTACTCCAAACTTCTTCCATTGTACATAATTTTCCAATCGTGATTTTTTGGAGGGTCAGCCCCCCCTACCAAATGTTAGTATTCTCATAATAGTGAAAGGAGTGCAGACATGGCTTTGGTGTCTTAGTACTTGTGTACAATGAACTCTCATCCATAATGTGATATTTAGGGAGCATGAACCCCCTCCCCCCAGTGATATGTGGATGGGGCTAGCCTCCCTCTCAGAAATAAAAGCCGTGGAATGCCCCTGGCTCATTTGTTGGCCAAAACATGTTGGCTTTCTGATGACAGTCCCATGTGGAATGTGTACTGATAGGGGAACATCTGATTTCCTTCTCCAGTTTATCAACAACATACACAATGGTGGCACTAAGAGAGGACTTGGGGGGCTTAAGCCCCCAAAACCCTCTCAGCTTCTCAGCTCACATTAATATTTTTTCATTCATTCATTCACATTAATATTAAAGCGGGTTATTGTTCCTTTCAGCATTCAGGTCACCTCAGTCCCCCTTGCTGCCAGTAAGCACCCCTAAAGCCCACCTGTAAAAAAAAAAATCCTGGAGCCATCACTGCATGCACACCATGTTTATTGTTGCCATATTATCCTCTTGGCTGTCTTTATTGATCTCCAGGGGGGCCTTTGGCTCCACTTCTCACAAGGGCATCCTCTACAAACTCAACAGCCTTGGCACCATAGCCTCAATCCTTGCCTGAGTCCACAGCTTCTTGGAAGTGCAGTCCTTTGGCATATCCCAGGAAAGGACACTCTCACTCCCACCCAGGTTGGGAGAGAAATGCCACAGGGAGCAATTCTAAGCTCTTCAGTGTCCAGCTTTCAGACACCCTCCCTCCCACCAGATATGACAGTTCTGGTCTTCTTGGATATCCATCCCTTGCTGTGAACCCATGCTAGGAGAAGCCAGTCATCATCTACAACAAGCAGTGGATGCCTTTACCACCTTGGCCACCAACTGGGGTGCGCCATCAATGCAGCTTACTGCGGAACCTACAAGTGACAGACTCGGCATACATTCCTCAGCCGCAGTCTAGACAGCCAATGATTCACATGGGCCAACCACATCCAGTGCCTTCAGTCAGCCTGCTGAAGCATTTGATTGTTTGATGACGTTTTGATTGGGATATCCTTCTTTGCCTGTATTTTGCATATGTTTGGAGCAAACTATCACATAATTCCTTCTTCAGTGGGTTGGCAGCCCTGACATACCTCATGAGATTGGACATGGTCCAGAACACAGTTTTCTGCTTTGCACTCATTGCCTTCATGTCTTTCCTTGGGATCTCCCTTGAAGCAGAATCTGGTATAATGTCCTTTACCACTTTTTGCTTAGAGCTGAACTACAGGCTTCTTTGCCTAGTAGCTCTTCTTCCCAACCACACAGTCTTCTCCCTCTGCAGCCTCCAAACAGTCCTCCACCAGACCCCTAACTGGCCTTGGGCACAGCCCTTCATTGTATGGGCTTTCCAGGAAAGACCAATGATTCCCTGTCCCTCATTCTTCCCCCCCCACCTCCCCCTCAGCCTCAGGGGTACTTCTCTTCCCTCCATCCCCTGCTTGGTAAACGTGTCCCTGCACATCTGCCTCACCCTCTTGGTGCTCTTCCCCAAGTCAGTGGATGAGGTTCTGGCCCAACAGATCTTCCTGAGCATGATTTCTTCCTAGTAGAGGGACTTCTTTAAAATATACATGGATGGCTCCCACTCCCCTCATTAATCTTTTGCCTCAGTGACATACTTTGAAGATTTCTGCCCATGCTAGATTCGGACTTTCACAAAAGGGAATGATATCCTTTTTGCAAAACTCTTGGCCATCCTCCAGGTAGTCTTTTATACAGATTCCCAGTTCTTTCTTGCCTTGCTCCTCTCTGTCTGCTGCTTGTCCTATATGCAGCTCATGCATGCCTTTCTTGTCCTTTTCCTCTTCCTTACCATTCCCCTCTGGCAATTCCACCTTCAGTGGATTTCTTCACATGTAGGTATGAGTCAACAAGGATTGACCTCTGGCACAGTAGTAACTGTGGTCCCTGACCCATCTACCTTCTCTGCTCTGGTGCACAATTCTTGTATAGCCCATTGGAAAGCATGTCTTGCATTTGATTTCTTAGCCACCCACTTGGGGAAGTCTCACATAGACTCTGCAGCCTGCCCATGGGCCTGCCACCCATGCCAGAATTAGTATTGTTATTGCCAGGCTATAAATAGGCCACTCAGTTCACAGGCCATTGGTACTGTTTGGACATGGTTGAGTTCCTATGCTGTCAGTCGTGTTCCTGAATTGAAGAGACAATTGAAAATCTGCTGTAATGCCCAAGGTTTCATTCTTACGGCACTCTCCTATGTGAAGGCCTGACTTCATTAGGTAATTCTACTCTGCACCTCCCCGCCCTTTTAGGAAGTGATGTTGCTGACCCTTGAGTGTAGAAGTGCATGATGAGGTGCACATCTTATTTTATTTGGAAATCTAGGTACCTCTCTTGCATTTGACCCAAGTCTCCACTCACCTTGAGTTGCCAGTGTATAGTGCACAGAGTTGTATTATTGGCCAAGTCCCTCAAACCCACATGAAGATGTATACAGTAGTAATTGTACTAAAAGCAGCCTCATGCCATCTATCATGCAGGAAAGACGACGTCACATCGCGCTAACTTCCTCTTCTGATTCATGCTCTCATTGACATTGGAGAACTTTCATCTGGCTCTGCTAACTGTGTATAGATGTTAATATGTAGTTAGGATGATTAGATGTCAGTTTTAAGGTAAATGAACATTTATCAGTGTATCAATTTACCTACCTTTTTAACACCTTTAGTTTCAGGAATCTGTTGAGGTATGGTTATTCATAACATTCACCTTCTTGTATCCCATTATGCAAGAGCAACTTTTTTGTCTGACAGCTGGACAGCCAGTTTGCACCAGCATGTGTGGACAGTGCTTTGGGTGCTGCCTGCCTCCCTGGCCAGTATTTATTGGACAAGACAAGATGTGTTTCTGTACAGGACTGCAACTGCCGCCTTCCCAATGGCATCCCAGCTGCGGTGTGTTACAAGATTTACTTTGTGAACATTCTGCTTTGCCCCTTCCTATTTTTCTTTTTTCTGTGTGTTTTTTTTTTTCATTTTCTTTATTCTGCTGTTAGTTTTTGTTACATTTTGTACTCCTTGATATTTATGAGGTATATCATCCCAATCTTTTATTATGTATTGAATTTATTTAAATACTCTTGCTTCAGATTGTGAAATACAGTACAGTACTTGTAATAATTTTGTATTAATATTAATAGTAGTAATTTCCCATATTGCAGCCTGGCCGAGCATTCCAGGTGGATGACTGTGAAAAGTGCCAGTGCACC
The DNA here is from genome assembly GCA_018397915.1 of Birgus latro. NCBI lineage: Eukaryota > Metazoa > Arthropoda > Malacostraca > Decapoda > Coenobitidae > Birgus > Birgus latro. The sequence goes on along the minus strand of JAGKTI010001019.1, from coordinate 81,648 downwards.
AGGAACCAACTGCGGTGTGATGCCACCTCATGTGTTACAACCACTCAGCCTGGGTTTACTGGAGAGGTATGTGTGTGTGTGTGTGTACATGCATGCATGTGTGCATTCATGCATGCATGTGTGCATTCATGCATGTCATCTGTTTGCATTCTCCGATTTGTATTTTACAGGATTTTGGTACTACACTCCTATTATTCTGTTTCCAGCATTACAACTATCCAACATTTCCTTGAAAGAATGGATATTCTTGGCACTTACCACACTTTCATCTAATTGCTTCCATTTATCTGTACTTCTGTATGTAAAACCATGTTTTCTTGTGTCACCCAAACACCCTGGCAGCTTTAATATGACTAATTCGTCTTAATATTTCTCCATCTCCTGTGATATAATCGTCTCTGTCACTCTCTTCAATACCATACTTACTCTTATGCAACATTATCACGTCCCCCCTTTCTCTCTTGCAGTGTAGGTAATTTCAGCCTTTGCAATTTCTTATACTGCAGTTCTCTCAGGTTTGGTATCATTGTAGTTAATCATTCTTTGTCCATCCATCCATCATCTAATCCTGTGTTGCCCCATGAGGAGAGTAGGAGCCTGGGGCTAGGCAAGATGGTCCTGACATTTAAGATGAGAGTGACCAGCCGCACTCATCTCCGAGTGGCATTACACGAGCGGTAAACCCCAATCACCCCTTGGATATAAACCTTCACTGGCTCATTCCGATTGGAGTGCCTTAATTACCCACTAAACCACCAGGTGCCATAATTTGATTGTATGGTTACCACCCATCATAGTAAATGGTTTCCTGGTGTACAGGAAACCACTGGGCTTTTCACTCAGTGTAAAGCCACCCAAAGACATAAGGAAGAGGAATGAATGAAGGAAAGACAGAAGTGGAAGGAAGGAAGGAAAGAAAGAAGGAAATGAGGAAAGGGCAATCACCCAAGAGCAGCACTATATTGAGTGAGTGGATGATGAGCATCCCCACCTACCACAAACCATTCTTTGTACTTTCTCTTATTTAATGTTATGCTTTTAAATGGGGAGACCATGCTACTGCATCATTTTCTAATCTAGGTCTTACCATTGTCATTATCAATGTACAGGTACTCATCCCATCTTCATATCATTTTATATAGTTTATAAAGCTCCAACATGCATGCCTGTGTCAGTCATGGTCACCTAATGGCATCTGTCCATTCTGCTCGATCTCTGGCAGCCTCTCTGTTCAGTTCCTTATCCCTGAGGTCACACTCTGTAACTTTCCTCGTCCCAGGTTTTTTTTCGGTCTGCCTCTCGCAGTCCTACCTCTGACATTCACACTCCTCTTTTTCTGTACCCAGTTATCTTCCTCCATCCTTTCCACATGCCCAGATCATCTCAGTTTGCCCCACCTCATCACAATACCAATTCACTTCAGCTCCATCCTTTCTCTCAACTCTTCAGTTGTAAACCTAGCCCCCAAGGCCTCATATTCAAGGACACACTGGACATTCCTCTAATCATTGTCATTTCTGTATGTTTGAGCCTCTAAATATCCTCTTCCTTTACTGTCCAGGTGTCATTGCCATACAGCATTACATACAAAGATCAACTAGCACAGAGGGAGAGCCCTCTCAGTGTTAGGAGAGGTGACAGCTCCCTGAACTTCCTCCAACCACTCTTTACCTTAGCCACGGAGCTAACTCCAGCCCTGCCTCCAGGACATAACATGTCCCTCAAATAACAAAACTCATCCGCACACTCGAGATACTTAACGACAAGATCAGTCCATTCATGCCTGACAATCTCTACTTGCTCTCCCTGACAAACACACCAAATTGTTGTTTTGTTACAGGTACTTAGCTCTCATAATTGGTCTTGCCAACAGTTTTTGATATTACAGCACTGTACATTTTTGTTGTTAGCGCTAAGTTTAATTAATTACTATTGATAATGTCATTTAATTCTACTCAAATACAGTATTATGTATGAGAATATCTGAATGTGTTTTCTAATTCATTCAGTGATGTCCTGATGCATTTGTATCACTCTCCCTAGCCAAAGTTTGAATGTAACATGTGGAGTTCCTGGGTGAGCAAGAATGAAACGGATTATGATGGTGATGAACAGGAGCTTCTGTCTGATCTCCGAAACTTACACCCCAACCTCTGTCGTCGACCCCAGGCCATCGAGTGTCGGGTCAAGGGAAGTAAGTGTTATAGCAATGGAAAAGTTGTCAGGCAGAAAGATGAACATAAAAGTCGATTAACTATTTAATGCCAGATTTGTTGCCAGAAGGGGAAAAATTTCATGTATTGTAAAAGTAACCCTCATCAGTATTGAGCTAACAATCGTATGCAAGGATATTTCACTCCTTTGAATGTTGTTTGACACCTGCAGAAGAAGCACCGTACATAACAAATTGAGGGAATGGCAAACCCAGAGTTAGTAATACTGAGTGCTCCCACCTCCAGCGCAGGCTTACTTCCTAATGGGTGCTGACATCACCAAAGCTATAAGAGAAAAATAGGTGTTTACTTATTCACAGACATGTTCTTTTTTTTCCCTGTATGACATTGGTAGAGGCAGATTGTGACTACAGTACAGATTTAAGGGTCTGTCTTCTCCTCTATTTCCATGGCACCCTGCTTTGTTCATAACTCATATCTTAGTGGAAGAATGTAGTCCCTTACCAAAAGCTGTCCAGGAATGGGTGGGCCCTGTCAGGTTGATTATGGTCATGTAAGTTTTAACTTTTTATGAAAATTTTGTGATAATTTGATTTTCTTTGCCTCACATTGGAGTCAAGTTGCACTTGGACATTCTGTCCAAGACCAGAGGTGGCTTAGCTATGATAGCTTGCCCCACAGACTGGTGGTGGTTGAGAGTAGTATTATGCACCTTTCTTTTGGCTGCCCCTTCACCTGTAGACTGGAAAAGAGTGAGTTTTGGGGTGAAGAAAAAAAAAAACCTGCTCCTGCATGTACGAGCATCTCCTACCTCCACCAGTGCTGTATTACTGTATATTACGTATTGTATTTTTCAGGCCATGAAAGCCCTGAGGAAGCAGGTCAAAGAGTGACATGTGATCGCAAGTTAGGACTACAGTGCTACCGATCTCAGAACACTGAGGACTGCAAGGTTAGCTGTTCAGCTGCAGCCTTTTTCAGTAATGTTAGGAAATGCAATATTAGCTACTTTATAGCTGGAATTAACAGAATTATGATACCTGAAACAGATATTTGTGATATGTGCAACAGATTTCTTTTTGTGACTTGTATATGAGAGAGGGATGTGTGAGCTGGGAGCAGAGCCGTGAACTGGCGGGGGACAGGGTGATGTGGAGGTGATTTGTCTGTGGCCACCCTTTATGGGATTAAGGCGTCTGGCAATAGGTAGATTGACAGACGAAATTAATCAGTCATGTGCAGTGTAATGTCGACTATATTGACGTTAAAATTGTTTCATTTGTAACATATATTTGTCTAAACTTCCTGTGTCTGATAAGCTCTAAGACATTGTACAGTCATCCTTTGAGTTATGCAATAATATGTTAGTACAGAGTATGGTAGATTCATGTATGACAGACATTTGAAGCCTGTTTAATAGGAATTAATGTGTTAACCACACATCACTGAGACACGTAGTCCATTTCAGTTTGTATTAATTTCCTCTTGTCCTTCCACCATCCATTGCAAAAAGATCTTCTTTGTTCAGATGTTCTGTACTTCATACACCTTTGTATATTGTAATTAAGTTTCCCATCACTCTCTGTCTGTCTGTCTGTCCCTCTCTCTCTCTCTCCACTGAGTGACAAGCCACATGGTTTCCTGTGGTTCAGGAAGCTATTTTTTTATGCTGGGTAGTAATCATATAATAAAATGATGCCTGGTGGTCTAGTGGGTTGAGGTACTTTGCCTGGATGTTGCCTGAAGGGGCTTTCTTGCGAACAGTGGTTGGGGTTTCTTGCTGCCATAATGCCACACAGGGGTGAGTGAGCCATGCCTTAAATGTCAGGACTGAGTAGCCCAGCCCTGTGCCCCTGCACTGCTGTTTACTTGGAGCAAACTGTGACTAGATGATGACCCAGTGCAATCACACAACCCTATATTTAGTGGGAAATATGATTAGAATAATGACTAGTTTTGATACTTCTGCTTAAATGAAGACCTTAATGTAATGATATTGTGCATGTCGAGTTTACTGATACATCACTTTGGACAGGCTTACGAAGTGAGATTCTCGTACGTTATTGATTATTTATATCTCGCTTAATACAGGATTACGAAGTGAGATTCTTGTGCACGTGTGCTGAGCTGACCAAATCTGACCAACAAGCAATCACTGTGTCAACCACAAGTAAGTATTTTGATTTATTACATTGTCATAAAAGGGATCCTTTCTGAAAATTAGGTTTTGCTAGAGATATTGTATTATGAAATCCTGAAATTATTTGTTAAGATAAGATGTATATATATATATATATTTTTTTTTGCTGCAATAATATTACATATTAGAACATCTGTCATATGAAAGACTGGATAATCTGTATCCCAATCCTGGTATGACTGAAATTTTCAAATTTTCCATAAGTTTTCTTGTTCATGTTTTCTCTTTACATTCACGAGTCTTTTTAAATTCTTATTACCTCAACAGCATCTACCACCACCCATGTAGATGTCCATTATACCAACGTCACGACCGAACCACCAATGCTCAATGATTGTAAGTTTGGTGTCATTTGTTTGTCATTCGTGATTATGTTTTGCTTGCATAGATTACTATGACCTATGATAAGAATTAAAGTAAAACAGCCAGTCCCTCATTACTCCACTTTGTGATGTAGGGGCCATTATCAGAGTCTAGACCATTAAATCTCTTCAACCCAAGGTCATTGCATTACTGCAGGCTGCTTGATGAGACTTGGTTGGTGAGAAGGTTAATGAAGCTGTAATGTAACCATTCCAGTTAAAAATTTTCAGAATTGAATAAAATAAGAAGCACTCAGAGAATGCTCACGAACTGGTCTAAAGGCTGAATAATTGATTTTGCCCTGTGACCCTGACTCTGCAACCCTACCCTTTGCCTTCACACCTCTCACCCTCTTCATCCAGTGTCATCTTCCATCCTTCCCACATGCCCAAACCATCTCAGTCAACCCCATCTCATCACAGCACTAATACATTCAAGTCCCACCCTGCCTCTCAACTCTTCATTTGCATTCGTCATTCAAGGACGCACTACACATCCATCTGATCATTATCATCTCTGTGCATTGGAGCCTATGAATATCCACTTCCTTTCTTGCCAAGGTCTCACAGCCACTAAGCATTACACTTCTAACACATGTTGCATACAAGGATCCTTAGCATGAAGGGAGAGCCCTCTCAGTGTCAGAAGAGGCAGCAGTTCCCCGAACTTCATACAACCACTTCTTACCCTTGCCACAGAGTTAGTTTCAGCCTCACCTCCAGCACATATTATGTCCCCCAATAACAAATCTTCACACACTCAAGAGACTCTCCAATGAGGTCAGTCCTTTCACGTCTCTCAGTCTCTGCAGCCACCCTCTCTGTACATGCTGCACACGTGAAATCTGCATTATTACGCAGCCTACCTAAAATATCACTACATCTCTTATGAACCCACTTATGACAAGCACTGCACAAGATGGAGTTACTTCCCATGCGCTTGTTGCAAACTGCACATGGCCATGGTCCATCAGCTTTGATAGTACTGCCTAGGTGTCATCACTATTGTTTATCTATATTTACTCCCAAACACTTTTACCTCATTCAGTCTCTCCTTTTTTCTAAATGTTTCCTTGACCTCCCTGTCATTCTCCATGATCAACACCAAGTCATCGGCATACAACGCCTCCCGTGGGAGTCCAGCTCTGAAGTCAGTTGTTGCTTCAAGCCTCCTAAGATTTTTGGAATGTGATATACTTCATTCCTATAGACTTTAGCAAAGTCCCATAGTTCGAGCATGACAGTTCTTCATCTCTCTGCTACTTTTGTACTTGTTTTTCCAAAGGAGTAAGGGTTTTTGTGATGATGCCATTTTGTACAGTACAGGTATAATGAAAGCTTGTGGAGTGTAAAGAACAATGGAATTTGTTTTTTGATCCAGATTTATTATCTTATCTTTATTTTATATGTATATTAGGAAATAGAGTAATATTAGTTTTAGTTCCCTGGTTCATCTGAAATATGAATCTGGTGGACTGCAGGGAGAAGTTGCCATTCTCAGGCAGTTCACCATCCCCTTTTTGGGGAGGCAAGGAGATATTTCGGGGATGTTTGTATAACTGAGCAGCAGAGTTGCTTGGCTATTACAGTACCACTGAATGAAAACTTTACTCTCTAGCACCATATTTGCAAGTGCCAGACATGGTACAGTTGTCCCTCGTGTTTAGTAATTTAATTAGTCAGGTGAAATCATCCCTAAATGTGAAATTTCTAAATGCGAATTGTACTTTATATGGGAAAAATATCATTTAGTCTGCGCCCATCCTCCAAGTCACCCTTTTGTCCCCCGATTTCCTACTTTAAGTGCTGAAAATGAAACACAGTGTATTAGCAGTACTGTGCATTATACAGACACAGTACTGTATGGTTATACTCGTACATCTACTCGCCAGCGAAAAATGCCAAATGCTCGGCACTGTGAGAGAAAAAAAGCACCCAAGGTCGCCAGACACTCACAACAATGATAACAATGGCGGTCTGGTGGCGGACGGGCAAGGCATTTCATACCCCACATCGCAAAACGTGCAAGACAATCACTAAATACACGGGAGTGGTACCTTTTCTAACCTGTCTCTAAACGTGAAAATCGCTAACTTGAAGCACACTAAATGCTGGGACCACTGTATATATGTTGCATAAGGTTTTAATTGTTTATTTATTTTTTATTTTTTATTTTTTTTAAAGTATACTGTACAAGAGCAACACTCATCCAACTATTTTGTAATGTTCCCTCCCCAAGGGTGTCCCGAGTCATCAAGCTACCAGCCTTGTGCAATGCCTTGTGAACGGATCTGCATGTACCATAAGTCTGTCCATCGCCAACATGGAAACTGCCTGGTGAGTCCAAATGTAAACAGCTTTAAAGAAAAGTTCATGTAATTAAGTTCTTTTACAGGTTTTATGTGTGTAGTATATGCATGGTATACAGTAAAATGGTGCCTTTGCATTGGTCTGCCAAAAATGGAGGGACATGCACCCCCACACCCCCCCATCCATGCCTAACCTATGTTTATAATGTACACAAATGACTTCAATATATGTGGCCTTAGGTATTAGTAAAATTTGGCTTAGGAACTTGTAGAGTTACAAGCCATCTCTCTCTTCCAACTAAGTTTGTAAGTAAGGGAACAACTGTGATTATGCACAGTAAGGAGGGATTATAAGTTATTGTTCGGTATTTTTTTTTTTAGGTCCCATTGTCCAGCTAATGTGAGTCTTCATGAGTGCCAGGTACTGGAAGTTCTGCGGCGGTGTCAGTGCTTAACTATTTAGGATTTTGTGTGCTGTAGGATTAACTGTAGTGCTTCATGTGCTAGGTTGAGGGTGACTGTGCCCCAGGATGCTTGGAGGATGAAGGCCGCCCCACCACCTGCCCTCCTGGCTTCTTTATGTTAGACCAGCATAGGTGTGTACTACTCCAGGACTGCACTTGCCGCCTCCCCAATGGTCAGCCTCTTGAGGTGAGTAATTTGAATGTACTCACGAAAACTGTGCCCTGTACAAAAGTATCAACAGTTAACATGCAATATAGGAAACTGCTTTATAAACATACAAGAACCAGGTTAATAATAATTTGAGAATAGACACTGTTGTGATCCTTTCATTAATGTATGGAAGTGGAATGTGGACTTTGCTTGAAGGAGACAAGTAAGAGGAAAAGAAATGAGTTATCTGAAAGGAGCTTGTGAAGTTGGAAGGGTATTTTGAAATGCTTTGACCAAATGGAGCAAATGGAGAGGGAGAATTTGACTAAAATCATAGGGTGCAGTCACTATACAGTAGATCATACCACTGCAGTGAAATCTCCATTCAACATGAGATAGATTATGTAGAAACTCATGCTGAATCAAGTTTGTTCTAAAACATGACATATATTTACATGTAAAATAGGGGGTTAGGTTCTTGGAAACTCGATATATTCCCTATAAAAATATGTATGAAGATTGGTTATTATCAATTCTGTATTTCTGCCATAGATGCCTGCCATACCATGATTGCATAGGATTTTGGAAAAGTGCTGAAAATGAAAAATTACACGTGTCAGTGAAACTTGTGTTAGTTGCACCTGTGTAGAAGTAGTGTTGAGGTAAATGCATTATTTGCAGCATACAAAAAAAAAAATAAATAAATAAAATAAAAATACAGTAGAAATATTTTGTACAGACCATTACTTGGAGGTGATGGTTTGTACAGACCCAGAGGTATCACCAGAGTAATGTTAAACAAGTACATAGTGAAAAATATTTCCTACATTCATTATGCAAATTTCATGGAAGACTGGAAGAAAAAACTAGAATGGAAATTCATGATCATAAATCATACTGAAGTGAGAAAGAGTGACAGGAAATTTTAATAAACTAGGAAGTCTTTTGGTGGCTCATATGGTAGGTGTCAGTAGAACTCCTTTCACTTTAGTGCCTGTAATTATTCCTGACTGTACTGTAGATGGGAACAGACAGGTTTCCTTCCTACATGACACTGCTGAACCTAAGATAAGAATTTTCATTCACAACAGTCTTCCTCTTCACTGGAAGAGTTTTCTTTCTTTAATTTTTTTTTTCCTATCTTTCTTCCTCCATTCATCGATTACATATGCATTACCTGTCAAAGCACACAATTTAAGAGCTTTCTTACCTCCCCCTTTATGCTGTAGTAATAAATTCAGACTGTCAGACTTTTCATTATAATCGTGGGAAAGATTTCTCAGCCTTTCTGGTAATTAGTGAAGTTACAGATACACTAGCATAAAGCTTTGGGCCTGAGAAAAGTCTCACTGACTTTTACAAGGCAGTGATCACAGACAGGTGCAACTCTCTTCATTACCAGTGTCTTCACTGAATAAACGAAGTATGAATAAAGAGATGGAAGCCGATTAATGTAAAGATCAATGCCATTTTTATGACTGGTGACAAGGAGGATGAAGAATTTTGGTAAGTTGCGAATTAATTCTAGTACAAGAACAGTGATTGAGAGTACTGGTAATGACTGAACATTGGATAGTTCAGGGAAAATCCAGTAGCCATGGGTGTTTGTTCTTGCAATCCTCTTTTATTACTTCAAGTCTGACTATTTGTCTCCAGGCAGGAGTATGGGTTGATGTTGGCCAATGTGAACGTTGCCGGTGTGATAACAATTATGTGCAGTGTCAACGTCTTCCAAGCTGTGAGGAAACTGTGGAGCCCACCATCACAACAGAGGAAATTAAGAGATTGGAGGTGACAACAGCACCTACTACCACACCCATAATAATCAGCCCGATCATCACACTGCCAACCATGTGAGATGCTGTATATTTAACCATGCAATTTAGTGTACAGTATTTAACTGACTTGCTTGAAGTTGTACCAGGATAAATCTGTCCTTTAGCATGTAATTAATTGGCAGTGGTGTTATACAGTAAACTCATAAAAGATTATGTTTTTTATGAGGTAATACATTATTATCAATGACAACTACAGAACAGTTGTTGTACAGTACTGTCTGATACTGGTAAGTATTTATGGAGACCACACTATATTTGCTAGTTTTCTTCATTCCTCATTCTTTCTTCCAAGCATTTTTTAAACTGGTGACATTGTTGTATTTCTTCATCAGTTCATATCAGAGTTTGTACTGTACAACTGTTCCTGGGCATATATCTCCAGACACCTTTCTGGAGTTAGGGCCTTTAATGGGTTTTAAAGGATCAAAGGCAAAGCCAGATGAACACATATTTAGTATTTGTAGTTACTAAAGACATACAGTCTTATATTTACTAGTAGTCATTGCAACCCCAGGCTCACTTAGATGTGAATCTGGTGGACTACAGGCCAAAACTTCTAATCTTCTGCAGTCCACCATCCTCTTTTCAGGGGATAGAGAGGGGATTGAGGGATGTTTGTACAGTATAACCAGCTAGCTTCACTGCCCAGCCTTATCAGTGCCACCACATGAAGGCATATCTTCAGCACCCACATTGTAGTGAAGTGTGGCAGCATGATTTTCCAAGTTCATCAAG
>JAGKTI010001019.1:26951-56344 GCA_018397915.1 Birgus latro | reverse complement strand
ATCCATCCATCCATCCATCCATCCATCCATCCTTCGTCCAATCCTACATTTTCCCATGAGGGGCGTAGGAGCCTGGGGCTAGGTAAGTTGGTCCTGACATTGAAGATGAGAGTGACCAGCCTCACTCATCCCTGAGTGACATTACTGAGTGGCAACACTGGATTAGATGATGAATGAATAAGTGATTATACTGTATATATTTATTTATTTATTTACTATATATATGTAGGTGGCCCATTGCTGTGGCACAGTATCCACAAGCTGTGGTGGGATGGGGAACATAGGACTTTGAAAGTCAAATGGCCAATTTTTTTTGTACAAAGTTCTGGCCTGGCCATTGAGGTATGGCATCTCTGATGATGTATATTGTATTACATTTCTACTGCTACCTGATAGTTTTGTTTAATATAAAATACCCTTTGTTGATGAAGGGGTTAATGTATTCTGAACTGTATTTATGGCAGTTTGCTGAGGGTCAAAATTCTTTCCTGAATTGAATAAAATAACCTGGAGCTAACAAAAATAGAATAAAAAAGATCACTGTCATACAGTGGCTAAAGCTATAATACTGGTATTTCTCCTTACATTGCAAACTGCATTTTGCCATGCCTTGTACTGGTAGTTATTGATATGAGTAATGCTGCTGTTGCTGCCCAGCATATTCTCTCAGTTAGCATAGTATCTTAGGTTTCTTCCATTTCAAAAGTAGATCAGCCTTACCACTTGTGGCAAGATCCTTGGAGAAAGGTGTAACCTTGACCTGTTTTAACCAGAACAATAACACCCATGAGTAGAATAAAAAATAATAAAGCTCTGTGGGAAAATTTACTTGCATTTCACAGGGTTCTTGGCCCAAAAGGGTCATAAAAACTGCCTGACAGGGTTCCCAAAAGGATCATAAACGAGGAAAGCTGTGGATGTCATCTGGGGGAGGTCCTGGGAAAGCTTTTGTAGCTGTCCTGGAGGCTCTAGGGGGGCTGAAAAGGGGTAGTTTCAAATTGGTATCTCAGTAACTCTGTAACAAAGATGATTTTAGTCCAGCCCATTGATAGGGTCTGGCAAGTATCACTTATTTTATATTTTTCCTTCCCATAGGTTGAAGCAGAAATATTTTGATTGATTTTCATTAATCCTGTAGTTCATCATGTTATTTATTATTCCACGCAGATACAGATTTAATCATACGTAATTGTATTATTCTCGCATCAAAGTAAGCGCATATCAAAGTAAATTTTATCACCATTGCATAAAATTATTTTTGTAATAAGCTTTTTTCTTCAATTCTGTAACTTTATTAATTTCTCAGTGTCCCTAATTTTCTTCTTTGATGAAGTTTTCCTTTTCTCATCTTGCAGCGTATGGCCCCACCACCACTCTTGTCCCTTGTGATGGTTGGTCCCCTTGGATCAATGATATAAAGCCTTGGCAAGCTGATGGGGACACAGAATACAAGACAATCCAGCAGCTCAGGGACCAGTTCCAGTTCTGTCTTGAGGTAGGTTTAACAAAAGGTTGGGCTATATCCATGGTAAGGGATACATCGATATGTGAACGGAATACCGGAAATTTCATAATAATGACTGATATTAACCCATGCCAAGCTGCAGGCCTCATATGAGACACAGTGAAGGTCTTCATGAGCTACGCTGGAAGCCTCTTATGAGGTACAATTTATATTGGTTATAAAACAGTGACCCAGGGGAGATGAGCTACCTTATAAAGAATCACCCTGGCAAGGGTTAAAGGTTATAAAATGAAGTATTCTGATTGCTGGGAAGGGTGACTTGTGAGACTCAAGAACAGGTCAGCCTTGCTGTATGAATGGGTTACATTCATGGAAACTAACTGGATTACAATTAGTCATGTAACAAACATAGAGATTGTAACGATCTTGTAACTATATATTGATGAATGATGCTTTGTAAGGGTTTGTGGTGATTGTGTGTTATAAAAAGGTGCTGAAGTATTAAGGTCATATAAGCAAATGATTACATAATGTTTGATCATAAAATGGTTATGTGTAGGGAGGAGAGAGGCCCACCACCAAGGGAAGTGGAGTAATATAGCTGCTTCTGTATGTACTGTAACGTAGTAACATTAGCAAAATGTCAGGTACTCATTTTAAGGGCATGAAATGTAGTGCGGTTCTTAGCTTGTTGCCATATCTGACACTAGTGCATCATTGTATTGGTGCTCATTTTAACCCTTTGGCTGTGATGACTCTATATGAGTGAAATAATATCATCCATCTTAAGCTGGTAAAAAGTTCTGAATTCTTAATTCTCAACCAAAAAGTTATTTTTGACAGTTTATACTAAACTTATGCCCCAAGTTTCCCTTCAGCAAAGTAAAATTGTTTCACATTTGCCGAAACAAAATGCAAAGTATGCAGTTCTCAGTCAGTGGACTAAAAGCTTAGTTTGCAACATAGGATCAGTATGGATCATCTTGTGTTTCTGTATTTTCTGCAGTTTCAGTTTTCCTATTTGTAACATTAATACTTTTTCAGTTTGAAGACTGTAAGTACTCTGAGGGTAATTATATGTTTAACTTTGCATTTTTTTCATCATTTCTTGAGTCGTAAGGGGGATGATTACGTCCATTTATAGTGAGGGAGATATATACTTTCATATCTTCCCAGGGATCTTTGTTTATGAATGAGTCAAGTATGAAAAGGAAGTAGATTTAGAACATAAACTGTGCAGTGTGCACAGGTCAGATTAGACATTATACATGAACTAGAAACATTTACTGTGCACAGTCGGATATAGTGGACTATCAACTCTATCGGATCAGTCCTCTCCCCATTTAGTCCATTATGTCTATTATGTCTAGAGTCTACTGTATTCCATTTTTCAGTGAATCGGGGGGGGGGGGCAGGGGGGAACTACAAGAAATGATAGGTGACGAACAAAAAGTGTGAAAGTAGGCTTGAAAATGAGTATTTTTTTAACAGACATGTTTGTTTCCATCAAGTAAAAATAAAGAATTAGAATGTGTTGAGGAATACAAATATCTAAGGCAGGCAACTCAGTCATATCCAGTCCATGGCATTGCTATCAAGCACAGAAAGGAATGGATTGGAGGCCTTTTTGCAGACTAAGTAACTACATGAAGGATAAGCAATTACCATTATTCCAAAAGAGAGGGTTGTATAATCAGTACCGTATGTCTTTCCAGTTTTAACTTACAGATCGGAAATGTGGAGTCAAACAAAATCTTTTGAACATAAACTTATGAATGCTCGGAGAGAAATGGAAAGGATCATGTTTGAGGTCACATGGAGAGATTAAAAGAGCCTCCGGGTTGAGGGAACAGACAAAAGTAGAAGATATAATCAAAACAGTAAAAAAGCATAAATGGATGTAGGCAGGTCATGTCCTTCGTAGAAGAGAAGACATACGGACAACTGGGGTAACTGAGTGGCAGCCCAGAGATGGAATGAGGGGAAGAGGCAAGCAGAAGATGAGATGGCGAGATGAGATTTGGAGATTTGCTGGGATTGGTTAGGCTTATGATGATGATGATGATGATGTTAGGGACACTGCTCCTCTTGTGTTTCTTTTTTTTTGTGTGTGTTAATGGAAATACATTATCCAAGATGCAGCAGTTTGCATAACACCCACAAAATGGTGGACACATCCCCATTGTGTCATTTGTTTGCTGTAGTAGGGATAAATATAAACTTTATTTTCTCTTTCTTCTTTAGGGCCAGCTGACAAATATTGAGTGTGTAGTGGCAGGGACTGGTCAGACTTCTGGGGCAGACAAGAGTACCAGTTGTGATCTTCGTTACGGTTTCCGCTGCACTAACTCTCAGCAGGAGCGCGGCAGCTGTTTTGACTATAAGATTAGATACTATTGCTCTTGTGGTATGTATCAGGAGTTTTTACCAGTTGATAAATGAAAAAAGTCAATAATTATGTCATTATGCAATTATATACACCGAAGTGTAGGAAAGCCTGTGTAGCAGGATAGTTAAGTAGAATACAGTACAGGCACTCATCTTGGTTCATGGGTTTCATCATAGACTGAGATCCTATGGGGCCTGTGTTTGTCAAGTTTCTTTCACCGTTATGTTGGCAGACTTGGCATAGGATGTGAGGTAAGGTGAAAAGGCAATGAATGGCCTAGCACCTGGGGTTCAGGCTGTATGAGCTGTTTGTTTACCCAGGATCGGGAAACAGTATCCTTAGTGTTGGCCTCGTATTGTGCTGTAGAAGACTGTGGAGAGCAGCCACATGGCAAATAAGGCCAACCCATGCAAGTTTGGGACAGTTTCTGTCAACATGTGCACCTATGTTTGATTATGCAAATACTGTACTGTGGTCAGTACAGTAACTTCATGAAATTTTGATACTTCAAAATTTTTTAACTCTTTTGACTGAGTGTAATTGGTGTTACAGATATTTGTACACCAGCACTTACAATAGAGAGAAGAGTGTAATATTTTGCTTGATTGTTTGTGTGTGTGAACAAAATAGCTCAGATAGTTTTTATCCAACTTTAGCCATACTTGGTGGAAGGGCTGAGAGTCAGCCAAGGAGTTGATCTATTGTTTTTGAGAATGGTAGGTCAATGGTCAGGCCAATGGTGTCATTCAGACTCATTTTCTTTACACCTCAGACCACAGAACAGACAGGTGATCATGCATTTGTTTGCACCACTTTTGAGTGGGTAAAAGAGGTAAAAAATGCCCACATGCAAATGCCATGGACCTGGTTACAACTGGTTGTGACCACTCAAGAGGCGGTAGAAATATGCAGCTATACTTTACTTACATAGAGGAAACTATTGGAACTTTTGATGGTAATTGGTACTTACAAGCCTTGATTGGTGCTCTTGGGGGACACCTACATGTGGTGGCACCAATAGCATATATCCGTCAACCCCCCCCCCTCCATCCTTTGAAGAGAGATATCAAATATCCCACAACACCCTTCCTATCCTTTGAAGAGAGATCGTGGACCACAGGAGAAGGGCAGATTTAGTTAGCAGTCAACCATATTCATGTCCAAATGAGCCTGGGGTCACAACAATAACAAAAACAACAACAAAACTTAAAAGACATCCTACAGCCCACGTTTTGTCACTAGACCTTAAGGTTCAGAGTAGTCCATATGGGGAGTCCCTCAGAGCTGAATGATATCCACAAGTGTGCCCCAACATGGGGTTCCCATTCACTTGGGATGGTACCTTAGAAGTGGTGTAGCTATGGGAGAACCTGGAAAGGGGGGACATGTTGAATATAAGTTCCAAACAACAGCAGTTTAGTAAGATTGAAGGTCAGAACAGTAGGCATCAGAGTAGTCGCAATACAGCCCCAACATTGCTCCTGCCACCTTTGCTTTCTTGATGTCTGTTTAATCATCAATGTGGTTTAGCCAGAATGGCATGTGAACAGTTCTTTGGAGAGTTTTAAGGTCCTGATGTCTGTTTACTCATAAAAATGGTTTAGCCCGAGTGACATTTGAACAGTTGTTTGGTGGGATTTAATGCAGGTAAAGGTTTTTTCTCTATCATAAAAAAAAAAGCAGTTTAGGTGTCTCTTGACTGTTTAAAGTTATATCACAGTCTCCCCACGTAACAGAGTTGCCAAGCTAGCAATTTTCTGGTAGTGGAGACATTCTAAAGATTTATTCAGAGGTTTAGTTGTATTACAAAGATTTATTCAAAGGTTTTATGATATTCTAGACATTTGAGACCTATTTTTGATTTCTGAAGAGTTTTTTGTATAGGAATATTCCAGCAGTTTTCAAAAACTGGTGTAACAATATTTGTGGGGGTGAATTTAGCAGCTCTGCTGCTCATATCAGTTTGTTAATGTTGTATTTAAAGTTCACGGAGGTGGTTTAATGTAGTAACATTTATACAGCATTAGTGTGTGTGTGTTTTTTAAAATCATAATTTGAAGCAGTAGTAGTGTCGCCCATTTTTTAAGTTACTGATTTTCACTGTTGTAAATAAAACACAAAATTGTTCAGGGTTCATTTGCTGTTTTGGAGAGCTATATGTGAACAATGATGTGCCCCTGACTAGCTTGTGAAACCTTTAAATTTGTATTTTGTTACCCATGATGGTGAAAGAACCACAAGCCAAGTACTGTAATGCCTTTTGAGGAAAGCACTTTACTTTCATGAGGTGTGCCTCAAAAAATTTTGCCAGGTCTGTGAATCACAGTGTCTAATATCACGATGCCACCATTGTTTAACCCGCCCCGTGCCCACTAAATTATTACAAAACCCACCCCCAAAACCCGACAAATTTTCTACGATTTCCCCCCCCCCTTCAAATCTCCGCTTTTGGTGAGAAACAATGGAAAATTACCAAGAAAGTGCTCACCTGAGGTTAGAAATGGTCTAGACAGGTGACCCTCTGAACACCTGATAGTGTGTTCTCTGAAGCCGTGCTGCTACTGTCGCGTTTCTATGGTAGGGATATCTATTGGAAATCACTCAAAATACATAGATATTTATTAATTTATTACAAATTTACATGTAGTACAAGAATATATTGGTTTTCACACAAAAATATATGCGATATAAGCATTGTTTCATTCATGAACACATGAAAATTGCTGAATTCTTGCACAGTTGACTCACTATGACTGTTGTTTCATATTACATTTTATTTTTCAACTTACAGTATACTTTTCCACTAACATTATACCAGTTTTCACCTTTTATAACTTATCACATATTTACAGGCCTTACTATTATAGTGAGTGTAATATTAACACATATTTACAGGCCTTAATATTACTGTATAGTGAGCCTAGTATTATCTCAAGCACACACAGTATCAGTAATGTACTAAAATGTACTAAGGTGTGGTAGAGGAAGGTGTCCTGTGTATACATACCAAAAATCATGCACAAAATATGAAAAATGTGCGAACGACGGACCTTGCAATACCAAAACGTGCATCATATGTCATCAGGACTGAGCGTGAAAAAAAGTTGCCAAGTGCATCATATGTTGTGGGTACGGGGCAGGTTAAGTAACAGTAACTAGATATGCAGTACTTCCAAAATATAGAAATGAGAATTATTAAGGAGCACAAAGCAAGAGTTATGGAAAGGGAAGTGGCATTGAATGGTATGGGATGGCATATTTCAAATAGCTGTTTTTTAATATTAACTAGGATCTCAGCAGATTGGTTTAGTAATTCAGGAATGTCTGAGGAATGAGGTCTGAATGTATTGTGATACATAAATGATGGTTAATGCAAGAGAAGTTGACTTTCAGTGTGTTGTAATAGTTAATGGAGATAGACTTGACTGGCAAAAGACTTAAACTACAGTACCTTGATGCAATGACAGAAGGCAAGAAAGATATGTTAAATGATGGAGAGTGGAGCAGCTCTAGAAAATTTTCATGAAGAGGCCACGATATGAAATGGAGGACTGAGAATGGAGGCTATAAGAGGACTATTACTGGCATATCTCCATGAATATAAGACAGCACCATTACAGTAATAGGCTAATGCTTATTATCACTTTACAGCAACAACCCCAGTCACCACAACCACTACTACTTTCCTGCCTGACCTGGCCACTCCTCCACCAACCTGTGACCCAGACAAGTAAGTTATTTGGTTTATTTGTACTTCAAAGGTCATAATATAGTGTAGTACTGCATAGTGTAGCAGTATGCATAGAAAATAATTTTGTATCTCGGGGGTCTGCCCTTTCCTTTCCTCCGTTCTTCTATCCTTCCATCCTCTTCTGTCTTTCTTTCCTTCATTCTTTCCTCGTCTTTCTGCCTACGGGTGACTTTAAGCTTCCTCTTTTGGCTTTCTTTCATTCTTTCCTTTTCCTTCTGCCTGTGGGTGACTACAGAGAGTGAGAAGCCAGAAAACTATTTACTATACTGAGTGGTAACCATATAACCAGATTTTGGCACCTGGTGGTTTAGTGAATACAGTAATTACGGCACTCCAGTCGGATTGAGCCGGTGAAGGTTTATATCCAAGGGGTGGTTGGGGTTTATTGCTCACGTAATGCCACTCAGGGATGAGCGAGGCTGGTCACTCTCATCTTAAATGTCAGGACCAACTTGCCTGGCCCTGGGCTTCTGCGCTTCTCATGTAGCAGAGTAGGATTGGATGATGATGATGACTGGTGCAGTGGCAAATTTTAAGGTACCAGAGCTCTGTTGACCAAAATAATATCAAATCAACCATCAGGTTATTATGAAGAGCACCGACAGTCAGAGCCTCAATGCATAGCAGGAGAAATGCACAGAGAAAATGTAATGACCACTTTATGAATGTACACAGAGACCACTTCTGAAAACTAAGGGTCATATACTTAAATCTGAAATCAGTAAGTATAGTAGAATGCACATTGCACAGCCCCATTTTTTTAATGATGATTTTTGAAGTATATGATGATGGAATATACAGTATTTGCCTTCCTGTGTAGTTGCTAACTGCATTTTGTGATACTGTATGGGATGCAAGTTCCCAGGTATTTGATGTCATTATGTCAGGAAGATGCCAGTATCCAGACTGTTTTATGTCATCATGTTTCCTTAGTCTTTTTTTTTCTTTTTCATACTGTCATACATTATGGTATTAGCAGAATAAGTTAGCATCCAGTGAGCATCCCTGTTATCTCACTTACAGGTATGTGAAGTTGCTGAACCGTGTGGAAGACAGTGCCTTCTCCTCTACACCCTCTCGCAGTGCTCAGTTTGGACCAGCATCTGCACGCCTCTATAATGGGAATGGTGGTCTTACCAGTAAGGAAATTAACGTATGGAGAGAGAGAGAGAGAGCATTATATTATTGTGAGAAATTTTGATCAAATGATCATAAATTGAAAATCTAGTTGTTACCATAAATGGTGTAAGGATTCAAGTTTCAGTAAAGCTTTTTCACTTCATTCATAATGCCTAGTGACAGCATGGCATTGCAGCGCTGTATAAATATCATTACTGTTTCCACTGCATTAGACTCCAGTGACATCCCAATCTATCTCTGGTGCTTCAAATACTTTCCAGCACACCCACACTGATGCTATTATCATTTTGTTCATTTCATTTTGAAAGCCTTTGCACATGTTTGCATATATCAGTTTTGTTCCCCTGATGGCAGCTGTCCATGCAGCATGATCTCTGGCAGGGTCTTGGCAATTGCTTATCCCTGAAGTAACTTTGTAGGACCTCATTTTAAGTCTTCTGAGGTCTACCCATTGGTGCTCTACCCTCTACAGAGGAGACTTAAGCTGAATTAGGGTATAACAGAAACCATCATTATTCAAGGAAACAGGAAGGCTGGTGATGCAGATAATGCCCTGACTCTGAATATTGATGAGTCGCTGTGTCATCCAGTTAGTGTTGCCTGGAACTTGGGTTTATATTTTAATTAAAAACTAAATGATAAAGAATATACTAATCATTTTGTCAGAAGTTGTAATCTGCACATCAGAAACTTGTACTATGTGAAACAGCTGCTGATTAGATGTTGCCTCATAGCACTGGTCCATGCTATGGTCAGGTACTGTAATTCATTATGACTTGCCCTCCCCAGTAACTTATTACAGAAGGTTCAGTATATGTTGATGGGAGCAGCAAGCCTTATTTTTAGCCTCTCCCTTAGAATCCCAGTCGCCTCATTTCTAATTGAGTTGCACTGGTTGCCAGTAAAGGCTAGAATTTAAATGGTTTCTTTTTACTTTCATTGTTCATAATTTTGGTGAATGGAAGTATCTTGCTGAATTGTTAAAACCTCAGTTGGCATGCCCAGGTGTGATGTTAAGAAGTGAAGACAATTCCTTGCTCCTTGATGAGCCCACAGCAATTCATCAGTTGTCTTTCTGTGCTTGATCTTTCTCCATTAGGTTATATAATAAATTGCCATTATTCTTGAGTCGATTAACATCTGTTGAATCTTGCAAAAGGCAGTTCAAAGCCTTTTTGCTTTTCAAGAGCTATGATTTGGGGATATCTGTTGTGATAGATGATTATATTGTTTAATTCCTGTCACTTTTTTTTTTTTCTCTCTCTCTCTCTCTCTGATGGTTGGTATTGTATATGAATGATGTCACAGTTCCTTTAGTTGCAAAAGTATAAGTGAGTGTCAAGCACAGGTGAATTATTCAGGAAAAACTGGCACTTTTGAGAAATTAAAGAGCAGATATTATTATTGCTATCCACTGTCACCTCTTCCTCATGTTGGTTGTACTGTACACATATTTTAACACAATCTTTTGAGTCCTCATTAGGACTTGGTTCACTACATATAATATTGCAGCAATGTCTTCACCTTTAATGTGCTGGATGGCATGGAGGATCTTGTCATTATTTTTCCCTGCAGTTCTCGGATGGACTCAGTAACATACAGGGCATTAGATTTGTCTACTACTTTTTCATTAGCATCAAGGTTGTTTATTCGTGTATAAAGGCTTCAACATGCTTGCATGCATCATCCTTAGTTACCTAATGGCGGCTTTCCACACTGCCCGATCTCTGGCAGCCTCTCTCGCCATGCAAAGTTTGTTAAATCCATTGATAATAGAGTATTCTTTTGTTTATTCTTGTATTCTCCAGATAGTTCTAGTTGGTTTAATTTTTTTTTTATTTTTTTCCAAATTGTAGAGGTTAGAAGTAGCTTTCAGTAACCCCATTATTTTTGTGCAAAATTCATTTGATGGTAGCAAGAATTAGCTAAAATGTATGTTATTGGGTTCAGGGGATTAATGTATGCATATGCAGATGCATATTTGTCCCAGAAGACTTGTTTAGGATTGGGTCCTACATAATAATCTTGTTAAGAGATTGAACTGCCAGAGATTGTGCAGCTTGGAGTGCCACTGTCAGGTGAACAGGGCTGACACATTTAAGCATATACACAGCTTTTTGAAATAGAGCTGTTAAGAAGCTGTTGTTGTTGTTATTGTTGTAGTTGTTGTTGTTATTGTTGTAGTTGTTGTTGTTGTTGTTGTTGGTCAACTCCAGTTCATCAGATCAAGCAGACTTGTTGACTGCAGGTTAGCAACTGCCCCTATGGGATTGTTCCCATTGATGTTGTGTCTGCATCTTAGTGTGGCATGTACTGTGCAGTTCTCCATTATGTGTGGCTGTGTTGTGTGGGCCTATTCTACAAGCAGGGCACATGTTTTATGTGCTCTAAATCCGTGTTGTGAAGGAACAAGGGGGACATGGGGTGGAACTTTCTTGGGAAGTATTTTGCTGGTTTTGGCACATGGTTTACTTTTGAGTCTAGAGGACAGCTGTTCAGTGGCCTACCCCACTATGGGGATTCCTTTAGAGGAAGCATGGAGATACAGTGTATGCATATATATATGTTTGTATGTGTATACGTAAGCTACTTGAAGTTGGAGACGTAAAAATGGATAGTACAGTACTGAATTAAATTTATGTGATGAATTTACATAAATTTACTGAATGATAGATTCTTAATTTTTCAGGAGGCAAGGATTTCCCATAGCCGGAATAACATCTGTTTGTGTGGGTACCTACTTTCTCTAAAGATATGATAATATACAGCACTGTCCCAGAATTGCATAATCTGTAAGATTTTTATAAGGATTGTAAATTGTAAATTCATTATCACCACAGCCACAGGGTGGTCACCAGCAGAAAACGACAAGAATCAGTTTATTGAGGTGGACCTGGGTGTGGTAGAGCCTGTGTATGGGGTGATAATAGCAGGAAACCCCCTAACCCATGAACGTGTGACAGCTCTTACTCTCCAGTACTCCCGTGATGGTCTTACCTGGACTTCACTCCCTCAGGACCCCACCAGCCCTAATAGTCCCATCAAGGTCAGAAGCCCACCAGCATCTTGGGCATCATTACTAATGTACTTGAAAGTTAACACCTTAAACTGTGCCTTGTCATGTAGGTTTGTTTGTGTAGTGTTTTGTTAATGGCCTATTAATATTTGCTTGAATAGAAAATGTAAGAATTCTCTTTGTAGGAATAATCTCAGTTTAACTGGAATAATTGTAGTTAGATGAAATGTTGCATGGTAAACAATGGTATGACAAATAGCTCAGCCAGATGTGCTGCAATTTTGTGGTGGAATGGGGCAGTTTAAGAAAGAGGATGATAATGAAAACCTGGGAGAGAGCGAAGTGACAAGGAGCTGAATAATCAAATGCAGGGCAAGAAATGAGGCCTGAAGGACCTACAGGGCATCACAAAACTCTCTCGCTAATGAGCTGAATGGTGCTGATGCCAAAGGGGAAGGATAGCTAAGTAAATGGAGATGAAAATAAAGATGCTCTTTGTTAGCAGTATAGAAGGGATGACCTAGGGAATATGGGAGTTGATCAGGAGCAAGTAAAGAATACCAAAATAAGCTGCAATATCCTTCAGTGTAACCTCCAAATTTTGAAGCACTCATGTTTACAAACTGTTCATCATCCATCATTATCCAATCCTACGTTGCCCCATGAGGAGCGTAGAAGCCCGGGGCTAGGCAATTTGGTCCTGACATTGAAGATGAGAATGACCAGCCTCACTCATCCCTGAGTGGAATTACGTGAGCAACAACCCGAACCACCCCTTGGATATAAACCTTCACTGACTCAGTCTGATTGGAATGCTGTAATTACCCATTAAACCACCTGGTGCCATAATTTGGTTATATGGTTACCACCCAGCATACTAAATGGTTTCCTGGTGTACAGGAAACCATTAGGCTTGTCACTCAGTGTAAAGTCACCCATAGGCAGAAGGAAGAGGAAAGAATGAAGAAAAGAAAGACAGAAGAGGGAGTGTAAAGTCACCCTTGGGCAGAAGGACGAGGAAAGAATGAAGTAAAGAAAGAAGAGGAAGGAAGGGGAGGGAGTTCAAACTTTTGAAAACCTGAACTTTAGAGGGAGCATTTTTGGCTGTACTTGTCTAATTCTTTCAGTTTAAACATGCTTTTCACATGAGCTTTGTAGCATGGCCTAAGGAACCTTCTGTAATGGCCCTTATCATGTAGCTCCTGTAACTTAAGCTAATTATAAAGTAAATGGCCATGTGGGGCAGGAAAGAAGGAACCAAAGGCTAGGAATGCACAAGATTGTTCCCTCCAAGAGAAATAAAAACAGAATAACAAAGAGCCATATTCAAGATCCATTCATTTCAAGATGCCTGGACACATTGCCTTTAAAAGACTGGTGGTCATAGGCAATAGACAGAGGAAAACAGTTCCAGAGCTGACCAGGTACATATGGGAAGGACTAGGAGTAATGGTTAACTCTTGCATTAGAGAGCTGGACAGAAAAGGAATGAGAGTTTGCTGCCATAGTGATGGAGGGATGCTAGCAGGTAGTTGAGAGGAGCAGTGACCATTGAAGTAGTGACAGAAAGAGATGAGGATGCAACAGTGCATCAAAGAGACAGAGGTTGATGGGAGCCAGTACGAGGGGGAGAGTTAATGAGACAAAAAGCCTTTGACTCCATCTTGTTGAGAAGAGCTGCATGTGGAGAGCTTCCCCCTCTCCGTAGATAATGTTTGAATTAAAGCACAAAATAAAGAGCTTGTCCAGTATGAGGAAAGGAAGCATTTACATTTTATGGGTGACCAGATTCTTGCTCTACTGTTAATACTATAACTAGGCCCAAAGCTATCACCTGTCCATCTTGAATGCTGCAGTCTATTGTTAGGTTAACACTAGAATATGATGCTAGACATGAATATATGTTATAGCTAGGATGCAGAGTCATGATATTGTCTTTGAATACAACTGAGTTGCTCAAAATAAGCTGCCAAAAAAAAAAAAATCTGGACCAGGCTAAGATGAAAGAGCTATATAGTAGTATGGTAAATCAACATCTGATAAGTGTAGTCGTCAGTTTCAGAATCTTGTTTTAGGGGTCATGTAATTTAAGAGCCAGTTATGGAATATGAAAATGGCAGTGATTTCATTCATTATGGTGTTTGAACTGTAGATGTGTCAGATCTGATGACGTTTGAATTTTTGAGGTTATACTATAACTGGCTAAGAAATAAAGTTTCCTTGGAACAGGGTCAGTATAGGGGCTACCCCCTTGCTAGAGAAACATGAATTAGTGAAGAAAGCATTATCCAGTGGTCAGTGTGTGGAAAGTACTTGCATAGTTGTAGAATTTCTGAAGACATCTGAAGGTGTAGGGATAAAGAACAGTAACAGCCAGTCCCCCTAAGGTAGAAGGGTCTGTGGCTGAGCATGACAAAAAATTTTGTAGATGCAATAGTTAAGGAGAGGTCCATTCCTAATTACACTGCAAGTACTTCCGTCAGTTTAGCTGGTGAACATTGTTACATTGTTGGCATGGAAGTGCTTTTGTAAGTCTCTCCCTTGGACAATTGGTAGTTCCCAGGTAGGGAAGTAGCTGAGAGGCTGCTACATGCCACAAAGCTCAGTAGCCCTAGGAGGCTTTCCTGCTGTTGCCATTAATATGTGTGTCTAATGATTGAGCCTTGTGACTGGGAAGGGATGGGTTTTGCATATGCAGACGACCCTAAGCCAGGTTAAGGACTGGACTGGAGTGAGGTGGAACTTCAGTTTGTTCACAGAGATACTCTTGCCACAAGCTGTATTTATGGTAGTGGAGTCCTAATGTTCCTAATGACAAGCAAGATATCAAGGTAGCTGATAGTGTCTTGTGGCACTAAGCTCATAGTATAAGTTTTAATTATGGTCATGATATAGTCATAGCTATTATTTTCCATAAATACAGTGGCTCAGTGGGTTAGAGCGCTCTGCTCTGGCCGTAGGGTCGGAGGATCGAATCCACCCAAGGGTCATTGGTAGACATCAGGAAGGGCATCCGGTCATAAAATGCTACACGCTTCAATCCAAAAAGGCCGACGCATGCAAGCATGTTGCAGCCTTCAAAAACGAAACGAAACATTGTTTTCTGGTGCATTATTTAATTTGTGGCTGTTATGTGTTTGCAGGTACTGCAGGGGCCATATAATCCATCAGAGCCACTGAAACAGATGTTCTCACGGCCAGTGGAAATGCAGTATGTGCGTTTGGTTCCAACAAGCTGGTACCGTGCCATTGCGCTGCGCTTTGATGTCATTGGGTGCAGCCTCCCCACTCTCACACCCACCTGGACTCCTGGTAAGGGTTAGGTATAGGTAATGAGAATAGTGATTTAATGGCAAGGTTTTGAAGGAAATAGTTAAAACATTGTGGAAGACTATATATCATACATTGCACTCTTTTTTGTGTGTTTGAGTTGTCCATATATAGATCTTTTAAACAGGTTGAAAATCCAAGTTATTCATCTTACCAGCTGTCCACCTTTCACTGCCCCCCTCCAGAATCTCTTGTTTTTCAATTTTTTAATTACCGTTTAAAGGCAAACTAGACAGTGATTAAACAGACGTAGCACTAAAAATTTCCAGCCAGAACACTTGTCCAAACACTGACGTAGTAATCACCATCTTCGATAGAATCGTAACTACAGTAAGTAAATCCCAGATCCTCAGCAATAGCATTAAAAATTTTAGTCCCAGCTTCTCTCCTAAAATCAGGCAACTCATTGAGGAGAGATGCAGGATAACTTTATGAATCAAATGATGTATTTTTCATTTCATTATTACTCTTCTGATGATTATATCCAACCTTTGATAGATCTATAGTAGTTTGTCTATCTATCTCTATCTATAGTTAGATTCCATAATCCCATAAGGGGTGGCCGTTTGCCTTTGAGTTAGTTGTTTTATGGCGAGAGACACTAACCCTTAGCCAACCCACTTGTTGATACAGGGAATACGTATGGGTTGGTTATATGGTTACTACCCAGTGTTGTAAATGGTCTTCTGGCTTACAGGAAACCATTAGTCTTGTCACTCAGTGTAAAGCTACCTGAAAAGGAAAGAAGATTAATATAAAGTGACAGGGAAGGTGGGAGAAATAGAAAGAGAGGAGGGCAGACAGAAAAATAATGATAAGGGTGAAGGAAGAAGTAGGTAGCACTACATCAGTGAGTGGTTGATGGTTGCCACCACCTACCACCAACATAGTGGTGAAAGAAATAATTAAGGATACATCAGATTCCACCATTATTTAAGGATTAGGAAGGGGCAGTAACAGAGAGGAATATTTGGCAGCCAAGCATAGAACCAGAATGGAGGTTTATAGGGCAGTCTGAGTCTCACTGACTTACTGTCTATCCGTCTTTCTATTGCCAGATGCCTTAATCCTGAATCCTGTGAGGGGTGGCCACTAACAAATTGTCTCCATGTCACCCAGTCCTCTGCCATTTCACTTCCCTGCTTTCAGCTCACACACCCCTTCTCTCATATACCACTCCACCCCTTCTGGCCATCTCATCCTTGGCCTCCCCTTCCTTCTCCCCCCCTCCACTTCACTCACATACACTCTTCTCATTAGTTTCTCACACTCCATCCTCACCGTATGGCTGCACTACTTCAGTGTATTTTTCCTAACGGTTTCTATGATATCCACATCCACACCACAACACTCTGTCACTTACTCATTTGTCAGTCAGTCTCTCCATGTAACTTCACATGCTCCCCTCATATAACTCGTTTCCACTGCTCTCACTCTTGACTTGTGTCCTTCTAACAAGGTCCAAGCTTCACTTCCATACGTTAGAGTTGGTATCACAATACTGTCATGCAGAGACTTTTTTACTTCCATGCTCTCTTCCCTGTTTCTTATCACTGCTTTCAAAGAACTATCAACCTCTCTTCTTTGTTGTACCCTTTCAAGCACTTCACTCCCCAAACTTCCATCATTACTCATCACACTACCCAAGTACTTAATTGCACTCACATTTTCCATTTCCTTATCATCCAACCTCATTGTACATCCAGTGACTTCACTTCTCTCGAAGACCATAACTTTACTTTTCCCAACAGTCACCTGTAGATTCCATTTCTTACACACTTCTGACTCATTCACCAAGCCATGCAGTTCCCCTTCATCTTCACTTAACAATATCATCTGCAAACAGCAATACATGGAGTGTCCAAATGCTGTCTTCTCTCATGAAAGCCACTCCAACATCCGCTGCCCTCTCTCATTACAGCCATTCCAACATCTGCTGCCCTACCTTGTACCTCTTTTGTAACCCCATACATATACAGATTGAACAGCCATGGAGACATGACACATCCCTGTTTCAACTCAACATTGAAATAGAAAACTTCACTCAATTCATTATCCTCACTCACTGCAGCCTTAGCACCCTCATACTTACTCTTCATGGCACTCAACAACTTCCCATTTACTCCATGTATTCTTGATATTTTCCACGATCTTTGTCTATCCACCCTGTCATATGCTTTTTCCAAATCCATAAAGGCCGCATACATCTTCTTACCCTTCCCTGGAATCTTTCCCACTAAAGACCTAAGAATGAATATCTGATCTGGGCAAACTCTTCCGTTCTTAAAACCTCCTCACCAACTAATACCTCTGTTATTTCCCTAACTCTGCCAATAAGTATCCTAGCATACACTTTTCCTATTACACTAAGAAGACAAATGCCCCTATGATTACTACACACTTCTTTTTCCCCATTTCCTTTGTACAGGAGAATAATTATATCTGACCTTCAATCCTTCAGGACTCTACATACCTACAGGATGGCTTAAATAATGCTGAAAGAAAGATTGTGGTATTGAAGGTGGCTAAACACATAAGGAGAGAAAACAAGAACATCATAGGATAGCAGAATGTGAAAAATTAGGAAGGAAGGGTAGTTACTGATGTTAGTCAATGCATTGTTGAGAAGTAGATAAATCAGATTTTTTACAAATGTTGTACTAACAAGCATTTTCTTTTGTGTAGAGCCTCCTAAGTGCATGGAGAAGATGGGGCTTGAAAACAGGCAGCTGTCAGACTTGCAGATTGTGGTATCTTCTGTGTACAATGATCAGAAAGACTTTTATGGAAAGCAGAACATTCGCCTAAACAAAGAACCTGAAACTTATGTGTCTGCAGGAGCATGGGTGGCTAAGCCTAAGCCAGACCAGTTTGTCAGGGTAAGGAATGCAAAAAAGCATGACATGTACATTTAGTTTTGTAAGTGATGCTTGACTTAGCATGTTTCTCTCCAATTTTTTTTCTTATCCAGATGTATTATACATATTATTTTGTATAGTACAGTAGTGCTACGTTCCCCATCCCACACTGCCACAGGCTCCAACATCAGTAGTTCAGTATGGGAAGGATGTTGCCCAGTGAATTGTTCTTCTTAGAGGCAGCCTTTCACTATACAACAACACAGAGCAGCACAGGCTTTGTAAATAAGCACTGGCTTCTTAAGTTCACCGTCTTTATTTTCTAAATAATTACACTTAATGCTTGCCAGCTACACCACTGTTTTCACAAGTACTAGAGCTATACAGTCTTCACTATCTGCAGTTACACTTAATGCTTGCCAGCTTCACCACTGTTTTTACAAATCACTGGGAAATAGCAAGAATAAGATGTAGGTTATGTCATTGGATTGGAAAGGTTAAATGCTGTACTGTCTATTTGAAGGTAGTTTCCACTTTATATGAAAAAGAAAGAATATTAGGTTCTTACTTGGATTTTAGCATTTACATTTTGACTTTTGCTCAATGCTGCAGATTGACTTGGTTGAGCCTCATGTCGTTTCTGGAGTGGTGACTCAGGGGCGGAGCAGTGGGACGGGAGAGTGGGTGGAAACCTACAGTATTCGGTATTCTCCGGATGGCACCACTTGGTCCACCATCACTGATGAGGATGGTAGCGAAAAGGTGAGAGCAGCCGAGACTCAAGCTTCATGAGTAGATTTTTTTTTTTTTTTCCCCAGTCACTAGATGATTTTGTTCAGATTATGGGAAGCATTCCCAGCAAGAAGCCCTTCAGTATGAAATTGCCCTATTCTTTTAATTATGGCAGCTGCCAGAGTATCATGTTTTACTTGGGAGACACTTTTACATCAGGGGTTCAGACACTTCTCATACATCAGGGGCTCAGAAATCAGTCATCATTAGGAGACACTTCTTTTACATCAGGAGTTCAGAAACTCATCATCATCATCTTTATCATCAGTGTCGTCGTCATTGTCATTGTCATCATCGTTGTTCAAGTCATCGTCTATGTCATCATCATTGTTCTTATCATTATCATTATCATGTCTTATGTCTCTGCTGGTTATCACAGGAAGATCAGGGCCATTTGAAGCTCCATGGCATTGATATGAGGACGACAGTTACAAAGACATATACCCCCAGCCCTAGTAGCATTTGAGTGGTCAAAATGTCCAGCCCTTTCTCAATACATCCATCAGATATATTAAGTCTGGCCATCCCCCAGGTTGTTGGATCCAGCCTTGCCTTCAACCATGTCTTCAGGTGATGCTTGCCTGTTAGAGGCACTGATTAGAAGGCATCTTGATCATCATCATCATCATCTGGACCTCCTTTCCCACCCTAGGGCAGGGTGAGGAGTAGCAATGTCCAGACAGCCCAAATTTGCCCAGTCCAATGGGCCACACTTCCATTCACTCATCATTCAAGCCCCCGGAATCCTGGCTCTATCAGATAATCCAAAAACATTCACCACATTCTGTAGCTTCACATAAATGTATCCGATAGTCAATCCGGACGCTGCCACATTAAAAAGGGGTGCCAAATCCCTGATCATGCACTTCTCCTTACAACATTCATCCAGCTAGCTCGATATCTTGTCAGTTCCCAAGTCTTACCGACTTCCAAACCTCTCTTCCTCACACACTCATTCACCATATCTCTCCACCTTCTCCTTGGCCTAACTTGCCTCCCTCCTTCAGATTTGCTCAGATATACCTTTTTCACCACTTTGTTGTTATCCATTCTCCCCACATAACCATACCATCTCAGTATGCTTTCTTCAGTTCTGATGTCCACAGACTTCTTCACTCCACATCTTTCACGAATCATATTATTGTCTTTGGGTAGTGTGATGAGTAAGGATGGAAGTCCGGAGGGTGAAGTGCTCGAAAGGGTGCAGCAGGGAAGGAAGGTTGCTGGTTCGTTGAAAGTAGTGATAAGAAACAGGGAGGTGAGCATGGAAGTGAAAAAGTTGTTACATGACAGTATTGTGATACCAACTCTAACATATGGAAGTGAAGCTTGGACCCTGTTGGAAGGACAGAAGTCAAGAGTGAGAGCAGTGGAAATGAGTTATTTGAGAGCAAAGCAAGTGGAGTCACATGGAGAGACAGACTAACAAATGAGGAAGTGAAGGAGCTTTGTGGTGTGGTTGTGGACGTGATAGGAAGCGTTAGGAGAAACACGTTACGGTGGTTTGGGGATGTGGAGAGGATGGAGAGTGAAAGACTGACGAGGAGAGTGTATGTGAGTGAGGTGGAGGGGGCGAGAGGGAGGGGGAGGCCGAGGATGAGATGGAGGGATGGAGTGGAGAGGTATATGAGAGAGGGGGGTGTGAGTTGGGAGCGGGGTAGTGAAATGGCGGGGGACAGAGCGACATGGAGGCGATTTGTTTGTGGCCACCCTGTTCGGGATTGAGGCGTCTGGCAATAGACAGATAGAATCCTATTCACTCTCTGTACACCACATACATTCCTCAGCAGTCCCATCTCCACTGATCTTACACTTGACTTTTCATTTTCATGCCACACCATTGTCTCACATCCATATACTGTATTAAAGTTGGCACTAACACTCCCTCATGTAAACCTCGTGCAGCTGCAACACTCAAGCTTCTGTTTCATATCAAAGCCTTCATAGTGCCAGCTACTTTCCTTCCTTGTATCATTCTACTTTCCACTTCTTTTGCACATTTTCCTCTCTTTTCTATCACTGTACCCAGTTTGAGTCAGGTTTATTAAATGTCTATGTTTGCCTCCTTTATTTTGAAAGGTAAAGTATTAGAATAGATTGTATATACAAATAATATTTATAATGTTATTTAATTATTCATATTTAAACTATAAAGCATTTTATATCTTGAACTAATTTACATGTTCATGAATCAATTTACATTTCATTCATTCATTCATCATCTCTTGTGTTTCCCCATGAGGAGCGTAGGAGCTTGGGACTAGGCAAGATGGTCCTGACATTTAAGATGACAGTGACCAGCCTCACTCATCCCTACACAGGCTCGGTCCGATTGGAGTGCCTCAATTGCCCACTAAACCACCAGGTGCCTTAATTTGGTTATATGGTTGCCACCCAGTGTAGTAAGTGGTTTCCTGGTGTACAGGAAACCATTTGGTTTGTCACTTAGTGTAGAGTCACCCATAGACAGAAGGAAGAGGAAAGACTGAAGGAAAGAAAGACAGAAGAAGAAGGAAGGAAGGAAGAGAGGAAAGGGCAGGTACCCGAGAGCAGCACTACATCAAGTGAGTGGATGGTGAGTGCCCCCACCTACCACCAACAAATTAATTTACACATTCTTTAAAGGAATGCAGTTAGACAGCAGAAGAACATTTACCATTAAAATTGTGATAATAGAGGAAAAGAGATGCAAGTGTGGCAAGAAGAGTTTGAAGGGAGTACAGAAAGGAGCGCTCCTGATGAGACAATAAGCCTTTGCCTCCTCCATATCTAAAAGAGCTGAATGTTCTGTGCATCCTCACACATGAGAACAGCACTCCATACAAGGATGAATAAGGCTTCTGTACAAAGTCAGCAGCTGCCCAGGGACAAAGTAAATTCAGAGTTTATTTAGCACACCTAATCTCTGGCAAGCACAGATAGATTTGAAAGAGAAAAAATGTGATTTCTCATGTTAGGTCCTGAGATGATGTCCCATGAAGATGCCTCAAGGATAAAAAGAGATGGTGAAGGACTGAGCTGTATGCCATTAAATATTAAGGGCCATTGTGTTGTGGAAGATAAGATATTGACAAGGTGATAAAAGGAGAAACTGAGCTTTGGTGCATGAAAGAGAGCAGGTTTTTGTTTAGCCCAGTTAGAAATAACTTGGAGATTATCTGTTTGGGATGTAGTACCAGCCCTCTGTCTGTGTCAGGGTTGTTGACATGCCAGACCGATGCCTTGGCATTGAAATCACCACACAGGATGACTTTGGGTATATTAGTGATGTGGTGTATCTGAAGAGAATAATTGTGTCGTACTGTGGGGGATGATTGGGGGGGAATGTATGTATTGACAATTGTTATGTGTGTATTTTAATTGACAGTATTTCTGTTGTGGTGTCATGTGGGGAGAAAAGTGATTTTGTATGTGCACTAGTATCTGAAAAGTTGATGGCTTGGTGTACCCAGTGATGAGTCCACCGCCACCGTCGTCGGCCCGGTCTTGTCTGATGGTGGTGAAATTATGAAATGTAGATCTTTTTTGTGTTCTGCATTGTTTTGTTCCTTGTAAGATGGCAATGTGAATGTTTTTTGTGTGATGAATTTTGTGAGTTTGATGTTTATGCCATCTATGTTTATTTGAAGAATGTATATGTTGTGTGAACGATGTCTGTTGGGTGCTCCAGCACGGGGGGTAGGTGGGGGTTTGGGTAGAGGTAAAGGGGTAGGGGAAGGTTGTGATAGAGATAAGGGTTGGGGTGGATCAGATTGGGGTGGAATGGAAGGGGTTGGGGGATTGGATTGTGTGGGAAGGATCGGTGGATTAGGCTGAGGAGGTGTGGAGGATGTAAGAGAGGAGCTGATGGAGGGGTTAGAGGGTGGAGGGAAGGAACATAAGGAGCAGGTCCAGGTGTTTGTGTAATGTTCTCTGGATGCAAGTGTTGTGTAGGTGAAATGGGCCCAATTCTTGCAAGAACCTCACTGATCTGAGCCCTTGGTCTGTCGACTCGAAGTAATGTGTTTTGAGCATGTTGGACATACGGTATGTATTTGTTGATGGGTCCTGGATTGCTCTCGATGTTACCAGGTAGAAGAAGTCTTTGAGTAATGACTGCCGCTGAGTCATTTC
Source organism: Birgus latro (assembly GCA_018397915.1). NCBI lineage: Eukaryota > Metazoa > Arthropoda > Malacostraca > Decapoda > Coenobitidae > Birgus > Birgus latro. Next base: position 33,490 of record JAGKTI010001019.1, on the reverse strand, counting down.
TTGGTGAGTCATTTCTTGTGACTGTTGGAATAGTTGCTATGAGGGGTGTTGTGAGAAATAAGTCATTGTGGCTGAGAGGTGTTTGCTAAAATAAAGGAGCATGCTGGGGCTGGTTAGGTTCTGGTCAATCAATTTCTGGCTTCTTCTCAGTGGAAATCATCCTGCTGCACTGTTTATTTGGTCATGGGGTGGAATGTAACAGAGTGTCTGTGCTCCAAAAGTTTTGCCTCCTGATGATGAGTCCATTTTCTTCTTCATCTCATTTTACACTAGGTCCAGAACTCAGATTTTTACTCATTTTGGATGCTACTTGGCAGTAGGATTGAGAGGCAGCCAAAACTGAAGATATACAACTTTAAGAACAACATGTTAAAAATCAGAGTCACAGGACAAAGTGAAATGTTTGCTCACCATGGGTGTTACACTGTGAGTGCTCCAATTTGGTTTTATGGACTTAGGTAGTAAGTGATTGTCCCCTCATTAACCATTGTGCAATGTTCGGTGACTTACACTAGTGGTGAATGCATTTCTTTGGATGCAGGTGACTAATGTGGGTGATGAACTTTTTGTAAAAACAACATTATTTGTACAGTAAGGTAGATTTTTATCATTTGTTCAGGACTTTAGATTTTCCAGTCCTTGATAGATTGTGTCTACCTCAGCCTTTTTAGTTTGCATCCTACATCATATCCTTTTACTGCAGGTGTTTGTGGGAAACTATGATGGTGATACTCCAGTAGAGAATCTTTTTGATCGCCCAGTGGAAGCACGTTTCATCGAACTGCGCCCCCTCACCTGGCATGCCAACATTGCCCTCAGAATGGAATTGATTGGATGCTACCACCCATACCGTAGGTTGCCATATTTTCATGAATATTTTTGGATATTTTTTACTGACCTCAGTAATTCATGGGATGTCTCATTTTAGTGTGAATGAAAGTACTGTACTCGTGTGGGAAAATTGCCAAAAAATCAAGTGGATCCAGTATATTTGCATCTAGAGCAGCACATACCTAATCATATTTTGAAGTATTACAATAGAATAATGACTGTCATATATATTTTCAATACTGTTGAAGATATATGCAGGTGAGGAGCAGCTGAAATTAGCAAAAACTTGAATGAGAAGTGAATGGATGGAAATGTAGTCCTTTTCACTTGGCACTGTTTTCACTTGGCACTGTTTTCACTTAGCACTGTTTATAGTTATCGTACTTTTGTATTTTCCTTTCCCTGACTTAATTAGATAAAACACTTACTGAGGAAGACCTACATCTGGAATGGAACATAGATTATCCATGTCATTAATGATGAAGCGGCCACTCGTGATAGTTTCTCTCTCTCTCTCTCTTTCTTTCTCGTAAATGGGTGATGACGATGACAACAACAACGATGATGATGGTGGTAATAAAAATGTAAAGCAAAATAAGAGATAAGCACACGTGAAGTCCAATCTGAATACTGTATTTATTTTTGATGAATCAACAGCTGAGGTGTCTACAACTCCACTTCCTCCTATGACAACCTCCACACGACCACCTCCCTCATATTGTGTGCCATGCCCAGGACTGCCAGAAGAGTTCTTTGATTACTGTGTCCCTTGTGGCCGTGGCGAAGCGTATGATGGAGAAGATTGTGTGCAAGAAAGTGCATGCCCATGCTACAAAGATGGCAGCAGGTATTTACTGGAGGTTATAGATATTAAAACTTTGTAGTAAAGCAGTAGGTGGATGGTTATCATCAGCTTGGTGTGTGCTTCCATGAGAGAGCTAAGTGTGGCTACAAGCTTGATAACTAGCCATATAACCATTAACTGTAGAGGAAACACATTAGCCACTGATATGCAAAATCAAATACAGTATCCAGTTAAGACTCCCACACCTGACAAGTTTTTATACAGATTTCTGACTACTTTCCTTTTGGTATTCCTGAAATTAGGGGTAAAGGATACTGCAGATGTATCCCTTCTCTATTTCTAGAGGATGTGTTAAAGGATGCTGCTGACAGATCCTCTTTCTAAAGGTCTGCCCAAATATATTTCAAGAAATCTTTGCCTGTCCATTGCCCAGTAGGGCCAGACAAACACTTGTGGACCCACAGGTTCTGTATGGAATGTTAAGGGTGTAGATGAAGAATGTAAGAAAGTGATTTTAAGTAATGATTGTAAGAAAGGAAAGTATTTGTTGTCTGAGTTGCATCCAAAAGATAGTGAAGTGGATGAATTGAACGATTAAGTATGATCTGAAGGTGCAGTATGATTATTAGGTATTTGTTGTTATGGATATAGAAAATTGAGAAGTTGGTTTGTTGGTGATGGATAAATAGTAGAGAGTGATGAGTAACTGTTTATGTCATTGTTCCAAATGCATGTATTTTAAATTTAAGTGTAAGGTACTATAATGAAAATTACTTTGATTCCTGTACAGTCTAGTTGCCTACTTTGCAAACTCCTGCCTTGTTAGTCACAAGTTTGCAGGCTGCACTTTATTTTTATTTTTTTTTTTTCTCTCTCTCTCCAAGACATGATCCTGCTTTGCAGTTTGGGCATGTGGAATTAGAGCGGAAATGGTATTGCCACCTACTATGCAAGGGTGGATCACTACTCTGTGATACCTGCCTGTCTCCGTGACACAGTGTCACAAGAGCACAGGATTGATAATTTAGGGATTCTGTCACTAGTTATGGCAAATTTGTGTGTCTACTTTTGGCTTTGGTGAGCTATTTTTCTTCCATTAATAAATTTTTTTTAGCAGTAATTACATTATATTGGTTTTAGCAACTTTGCAGTGATGAATTTAGAAACATTGTATGCAACTGTAGTTGGCAACTTTGTCTCTCTCCTCCTTGTCCCTTTGTAGCCATATTGTTGTGGTGTACCATGCCTGCAAACTGAGGTGGTTTTTCACATTGTAAAGATTCTGCCATCGCTCTACCTGTTACATCATTTTCCCTTCACAACTGTGAAAGAACAAGAGGTTGAGTTTAGCAGATGGGAGTTAACTATAATTTACGAGTCAGGTGTGCTGTCAGCTCGAATATTGCTCACCCTTGTGAAGTGGATGTGGTGAGGTTAAACTAATACAACTGGACAGAATTCAGAACAAAGTTATAGGAATAAATAATAACCCTGCAATTACAAATGCACTACCACTCCATCAAGTAAGACATAATGTTGCCTCCGTTGCATTATTTTACAGATACTTTCATGGCAAATGCTCAGACAAAGTTGCATCTGTTGTGCCACCTCTCCATGCTTTCACCCATGCTACACATACATCTGGTAGTGCACATGACTGGACAGTTACACTGCCATATTGCTGAGCATCTACATATCAAAATTCTTTTTCTGTATTCTCCAAACTGCTTCTCTTTAGATCTTGCTTCCCCAAAATAGTTTCCCCCCAAATTTCAACCTACAACAGTTCATGTCCAACTGTTACAGAATTTTTATGGATGGAGGACACTTGTAATCAGGTGTATGGATTATCTGTAAAATTTAATTTGCTTTTCCTTCCTCTGTTCATCTTCTTTAAAGAAATTAATAACAGGAAAGAAATATTGCACCTTCTCCACTTCTTTCCTGAGTTTAGGACAATTCCTCCTATAACCACTTAAATTGCTTCATTGATTTAAAATGGCTGTAAGCTTTCTCTCTAATGGATGAATCATTAATGAATTTTTGTTGTTTATAAATTAGTTTGCATTAGCATATCTTGATATGATTACTTTTATGATATTGTTATTTTGTATTTAAAGTGTTGTCATTATTAATCTCCTTGTTTTGATAAGTCTGAACAAATAGTGAAAACTGACTCAATATTTTCATAATGCTGACTTTCGATTGTGTTACCTTTCAGTTATAAGATGGGCTCAGTGTTTGAGACAGGTGAGTGTGAAGAATGTGAGTGTTTGGTGGATGGGGAATTAAGCTGCGCTAAGAAGGAGTGCCCACCTTGTCAAGATGTGAGTATGCCACGCATTCCCCCCCCAAGAATGTTGTACCATAAAACTAAGAAATCTCGTAATTCTTACTGAGTTGTGCAAGACTGATACTGTTCAGTGATCCCCTGGTTATCTCATCCCTGGTAATAGCGTTTCCATTACTGCTGCAAACTGAGCATTAATTAGCTTTTTATTTACAAATGGGTAAAAAATGGGAATGAGACAGCAGGCTCAGAACAGTAAACACACAATATCTCTTATGATGCTTAATTTAGGTGAACTTATAGAAAACATAAATAACTTGGTCTGGTCAGTTAACTGGAGTAGAATAGTGGCCCTTCAATTTGGCTTTCCTGCACCTTGTGGTGCCTATTTTCACAGTGCTCTTGGGGGGGCGCCAGCCTTTCTTGTGTGTGTTACATACAGAATGAAGCTAGTCACTTTCATTTGGTTCAGCTCATTTCCATATAGAGTATATGTTTTCCTACATGTCAACAAGTGGGTTGGCGGAGGGTTAGTGCTGTTCCCCGTAAAACAACTAAAGTAAACTTACAGTTATCTGTTGTAATTCAGCCAAGCCCTAAGCTGAATAACATGAAATGCCAGACATTGGATGGTACCCCCCTTCAGCTCAACATTTGGCATCGAGCCGGATATTGTGTTACCATCCATCTCGACCCTTTATCCTGAAAACTTTCTCATGAGTAAAAGATGGAAACCAAGCATAAAATACAAGAAAATAATGATACAATACAGAAATACAGTGGGACAGTTCCGGCTGGCTACCTGTTATGAGCCGGTTGATACACCTCACAATTTACTGTACAAGTATAAGGGAGAAATCAAGTGAATGTGTAGCAGGACACGTTAAGGTGAGCAGTCTGTAGATAAACAAACCTTTCAAATCTTTAATGTTTAGCTGGTTAATTGAGTGAAAAGTGAAATATTGATACCCTGCCAATAAATATTAATTATTTCTTGGACTTCCACAAGAATAATGGTAGATACCTATGTAGTGTAAGAAGGAGGGTATATTTTTTCATACTACAGTATATCGGAGGACATGGCAACAAGTGCAACTGTATGGTACAAGCAAGCCAAAGCTGCACCCAACTTATGGGAATTTCTAACTTTTAGAAGTCCAATACTTACTTCCCTACCTCTTTTCACTGCTCACAGTGAAGAGACACCAAATTTAAATACCCAGCCTCAGTATCTGCAGGCAGACTGTGAAGTTTTTCATTATTGTCATAGTATTGTTTTCTGTATACTATGTATGTGTTGCCATAGTTTAAGGTTTTGAGTAATGACAGCTGTATTCTTGATACCTGAATCTAGGATGAAGTGGCTGTGCTTACTGCATCCTGTAGATGTATATGCAAGCCTTGCCCTAAGGGTACCCAACTCTGCCCAACCAACAATTACTGTCTGACAAAGGAGTTATGGTGTGATGGAGTTGAACATTGTCCAGATGATGAGCTTGGATGCCCCACAACCACCCCAGGTCAGCAATGTCATCCTTACTTCCAGTTTTGTTACACACACACACACACACACACACACACACACACACACACACACACACACACACACACACACACACACACACACACACACAATCTATCTATCTATCTATCTATCTATCTATTGCCAGATGCCTCAGTCCCGCACGGGGTGGCCACAAACAAATCGCCTCCATGTCGCTCTGTCCCCCGCCATTTCACTACCCCGCTCCCAGCTCACACCCCCCTCTCTCATGTACCTCTCCACTCCATCCCTCCATCTCATCCTCGGCCTCCCCCTCCCTCTCGCCCCCTCCACCTCACTCACATACATCTCCACATGCCCAAGCCACCTTAACGTGTTTCTCCCAACGCCCCCCATCACATCCACAACCACACCACAACGCTCCTCCACCTCCTCACTTGCCAGTCTGTCTCTCCATGTGACTCCACATGCTCCTCTCAAATAACTCACCTCCACTGCTCCCACTCCCGACCTTCGTCCCCCCAACAGGGTCCAAGCTTCACCTCCACACGTTAGAGTTGGTATCACAATACTGTCATGCAACAACTTTTTCACTTCCATGCTCACCTCCCTGTTTCTTATCTCTGCTTTCAATGAACCAGCAACCTTCCTTCCCAGCTGCACCCTTTCAAGCACTTCACCCTCCAGACTTCCATCCTCACTCATCACACTACCCAAGTACCTAAATGCATTCACACTCTCCACATCCAACCCCACTGCACACCCACCGGCCTCACCCTTCCCAAAGACCATCACTCCACCCTTCCCCACATTCACCCCCAGATTCCGCTTCCCACACACCCTCCCAAACTCATCCACCAAGCCTTGCAGCTCCCCTTCGTCTTTGTTCAACAACACAGTACCATCCCCAAGCAACAGCACAGGGAGCCTCCAAACACTGCCCCCCCTCCCCCCCCACACCAGGGCCGCTCCAACATCCATTGGCCAACCCTGCATCTCCCCCATAACCCCATCCATGTACAGACTGAACAACCATGGAGACATCACACACACACACAAACACACACACACACACACACACACACACACACACTTTTTTTTTGAGAGTG
>JAGKTI010001019.1:10337-26852 GCA_018397915.1 Birgus latro | reverse complement strand
CCACACACACACACACACACACACACACACACACTTTTTTTTTGAGAGTGATGAATATGAAAGTAAGGAAGTGGTATGTGAGGAATTAGAAGTGAAGGAAATGAAGGGGAAGGATAGGAATATGGAAAAGAGAAGAATGAGTAAAGATAAAAATTGTGCAGTAAATCTGAGTATCATGTACAGTAATGTAGATGGGTTAATATCTAAGAAAGGGGAAGTTGGAGCCTATATAAATGAAAATAAACCTGAAATTGTTTGCTTGGTGGAGACTAACTTGCCCTGAGATGTTGATACAAAAATATTTGGATGGAACAATTATAACATTTGGAGGAAGGACAGAGAAGGTAAGTTTGGGGGAGGTATAATGATATTAACCCGTAATGCCTAAGAGCAAAGAACATAGAAATTGAAAACACCTTGGCTGAACTTTTGGGAATTGAATAAGAGGACAGTTATGGAGAAAAAATGGATGTAATAGTATTTTATATGCCCCCCCCAAACTAGGGCTTGGACAAAGGAAGATTGCAAACAGTTAATAAGAGAATCCATTATTAGGCTAAAAATGTTAACTGAACGAAGAAATAGAATAATAATTATGGGAGATTTTAAATATAGAGAAGTTGATTGGGAAAGTATGGATGCTGGGAACAATGAGGAATCATGGGGAAATAAATTAATGGAATTGGTAATGGAAAACATGTTAACCCAATTGCTTAAAGAAAATACAAGAATTAGGGGTGACGACGAACCATCGAGGCTCGACCTAGTATTCACAAAGGACCCAAATGATGTGAGACATCTAACTTACCAATGGCCCTTTGGTAAAAGTGACCATCTGGTAATTGAGATGGATGTGGTAGGAGTACGGGAAGGAGAAAGAGATGAAAAACATAGAGAAAATAGATACAGTTATGGGAAGGCAAACTTTGCTTCCCTGAGGAACTTTTTCCAAAATGTAGACTGGAGTAAAATGAATACAATCACAAATGTTGATGAGAAATGTGAGTTTTTGATAGAAGTATATAAAACAGGAGTTACTAAGTATGTCCCAAGATTTTCTACAGCTATGGAAAGGAAGAAAGAATGGTTTAACAACAGATGTAGAATGGCACAAGAGGCAAGGAGAAAAGCATGGAATAAAGTAAGAAGAAGGTATAGTGAAAAGGCTTGGGAGGAATACAAGCAGGTAAGAAATGAATATGTAAGGGTGCGGAGAGAAGAGGAAAGGAAATACGAAAAAGATATTGTACCTAAATGTAAAAATGAGCCGAAACTATTTTATAGGTTTGTAAATGGCAAAATGAAAGTTAAGGACAGTATAATACGATTGAGGGATGGAAATGAAACATACGAAAGAGAGGAAGAATTGTGTGAAATAATGAACAACATGCTGCAGTCAGTTTATGTATTGGAAGAGGAATTTAGGGAGCCTGAAATGGAACCCTGGTTGGCGGGAATGGCAGAAATTACAGTTGACGTGAGTGAGGTGTTACAGCTGATGAGGGATTTGGATGTGAGAAAAGCAATGGGACCAGATGGTGTGGCTGGATGGATCCTGAAGGAATGTGCCGACCAGTTAGTGTGGCCTGTGTATGTCATCATTAAGACCTCACTGGAAAATGGACAGTTACCTAAAGATTGGAAAAGAGCAAGTATTGTGCCAATCTTCAAGGGAGGAGATAGGGAGGATCCATTTAATTACAGACCTGTGTCACTTACTAGTATTGTTTGTAAAATCTGTGAGAAAAATATTAGAAAAAGATGGATAAAGTATTTAGAGGAAAATGAAGTGATAACACCAAAACAGTTTGGTTTTAGGGAGGGAAGATCATGTGTTACTAACCTGTTAAGTTTCTACAGTAGGGTAATAGATGTCATACAGGGGAGTGAAGGATGGGTGGACTGTGTCTATCTGGATCTCAAGAAAGCATTTGACAGGGTGCCCTATAGGAGACTGCTGTTGAAGTTGAAGACCTTTGGAGGGGTGCATGGGAAACTATTAAAGTGGATGGGAGATTATTTGGTAGGAAGGCAGATGAGAATGGTTATAAGAGACAAGGTTTCACAATGAAGAAATGTGACTAGTGGAGTACCCCAGGGCTCTGTCCTGGCCCCGATAATGTTTCTGATATACATAAATGATTTGCCAGAGGGTTTGAATAGTTACATGAGCATGTTTGTAGATGAAGCTAAAATCATGAAACATATTAACTGTATTGGTAGTTGTCAAGAACTGCAAGAGGACTTGGACAAACTCCACAGCTGGTGCCAGACTTGGAAAATGGATTTTAATGCCAAGAAGTGTCATGTATTAGAAATGGGAATAAGTGAAAGAAGACCGCACTGGACATATAAAATTGGTAATGAGATAACTAGTAAAAGAAAGGATGAAAAAGACTTGGGAGTGATTATTCAGGATGACTTGTCACCAGAAAAGCATATAAACAAAATCATTGGAGGAACTTATAGATTACTGACCAACATGAGAATGGCTTTTAATTATATGTATGAGGAAATGTTGAGGGAGTTGATAGTGACCATGATAAGACCAAGACTAGAGTATGCGGCTGTGATATGGTCACCTCATTTGAAGAAGCATATTCATAAACTAGAGAGGGTTCAATGGATGGCAACGAGGATGATACCATGTTTGAGGGAACTCACCTACGAGGAGAGATTGGAAAAACTGAAGTTACCAACATTGCGCATGAGAAGGGGAGGAGGTGACTTGATCACAATATTTAGAAATGTAAGAGAATTGGAAAGTGTGGATAGAGAGAATCTTTTTGTGATGGATGATGGAAGAACAAGAGGTCATGGCTTCAAGTTGAGGAAAAGTAGATATCTTATTGATCTCAAAAGGTTTAGTTTCCTGAACAGAAGCATAAGTATTTGGAATGACTTTGACGAAGAGGTGGTGCAGGCAAAAAACATTCATGTATTTAAAACTAGATTAGGTGAATGTAGATATGGAGACAGGACAGCACGAGCTTAGCCCAGTTACTGTATACTACAAATAGGTAAATACACACACACACACACACACACACACACATGTTTATATTTAGCCTACATATGCTGTATATCTGTTTGTCTATCGCTCTATGTTTAGCTGTCATCATTATTTATCTCTTTATTGTACATGCTAATTCAAACTGGCAACTCCCAGCCATACTTCTTACTTTGTAGTCTAATAGAAAATGATGCTGTCTTCCCTACAGCTATTCCTGATGCCTGTCCAACTCCCTTCTGTCCTGAGCACTGGGAGATACGGGTGCGGAAGAGCAAGAGCCGGTGCCCTTCAATCAAGTGTGAACCTCCATCCCTTACTACCCCTTCCCCCTGCCCCAGCATACCCCTCTGCCCTCCTTCTTATTCCATTATCATCATTCCCAGGAAGGTGAGAAGCATGTTGTTTATTTAGTTTGTTCATTTCATGCATTTTATATTTTATGATGATGTGAGAATATTGGTAACTGTTGAGTAACAGTGTTGTTAGCCCAGTAATAACCAAACTGAAACAACAAATTAATCACTGGTCTGGCCAAGATTCAATCCTGGGCCCTCGCGCTTCATAGGCGCACATGTTACCATTGAGCCAAAGAGAGGATCCCCACTTTGCCTCTAAGCAACATGGGCTTTTATACACCTCATTACATTACTTTTTTCTCGCCTTGGTGATTAATTTGGTCAGTTTCGTACACATGTGATAGCATAGCGCGTTGGAGGCCACCACTGGGGGTGCTGTGGACCGCACCAGACAGCCCACCCCTGGGATGTAAGGCTTAAGATGCTGTCAGCAAAAACATCATTGCCCTCTAGGCCTTCTCTCACATTTCACACCGCTGCCAACCAATGTAATAACTGAACTGAAACTTAACAAAATAATCACTGGTCTGGCCGAGATTCGATCCTGGGCCCTCGCTCTTCATAGGCGCGCACATTACCATTGAGCCAAAGAGAGGATCCCCGCTTTGCCTTTAAGCAGCGTGGGCTTTTATACACCACAATACAGCCCCGTCCATAGTGACAACACCCTTTTTGTTCTAGCTGCTGCCTGTTTATTTATATCTAACATACATGTGGCCCTACTGAATGAATGGGTTGGTGCAGGGGTTCATTGTATGTGGTCCATACACCTTTTTTTTTTTTTTTCCCATGGAAGAAAAAAATGTATTATGAAACAAGTCCCACAGTCTTCAGCTACCATCAAATCATATTTAATTATGCCATACATCCTTGTAAGAAATCCTCATGTTACGATTGGTCATGGTACAGCTGATGTTTCCTGTTGACTGGGATTTAAACCAAGTGCCAGAAACAGCCAGTTACTTTCAAATAGTTACTAGACACTGTTGGAAGAAAAGGAATCACAGATGTTTAATAAAATATGCTACATTGTTTGAATCTCAGCCTAGACTTGGACTCCATTACCTTGTGGCTGAAACCTGAGTGGGGTGATTGTGTAGATCATTACCAAACTTGTAGTCACACTCCACACATATGGTAGTATCTTTCAGAGCCAGTGGCAGCCATCCATCTACTGTGGTAGCTGTAATCTGCTGTAAATCAAATTAATCTACTGTTAGATCATGCAGAAGCAATACAGTTTTGAGTGATTAATGTCTGCATAACTAATTCTCTTCCCGCTACCTCTCAGTCATTTTATTATCTTAAACGGAGGTTTGTGATGAATTTTTCTTAGCTTTCACAGTGCCCCAACTATTGCACAAAATTTTCAGTAAAACATGTAATAAATTTGTCTTCTTGATTTTTTTTATTTTTTTATATAAATACAAAAGCATTATATTGGGAGAGCTGGATTAATTCAGGTTTTTTGCATTGTTCGCTTTGCCTGTAAAGGCTTCAACATGCTTGCATGCATTGGCCTTGGTCACTTAGTGGTGGCAGCACACTGCTTGATCTCAAACTGCCTCCCTATTTACTCCCACCTTGGTCACCTACAGTGCAGTCGCACTCCAGAAGGGAACCAACTCCTCCAAAACCACCCCAAGGACAAATTGATCCACCTATCTCCTGAGATTTATATAATACTAGACCAGTGGCTTGATGCCATTCTCTTGAGAACATCAGTACCATAGGTTCCTCCTCCCAGTCTAGTAATCTTGACAAATGCCTCCAACACAGAGTGGGGTGCCAGGTCTTTGAAAGTCACCTAGGCAAATGAAGTTAAAGAAAAAATAAAATAAAAAAAATCCAATTTGGGGTGCATCATTATAGCTGTTATATCTGTAAATTAGATAATAAAACTGACTGGTATTAGGCATCAGATGCCATACTCATAGGCCAAGAAGTGCCTCATTGGCTGGGAGGCATTTGCCCAAAGGTCCTTCTTCCTCCCTTCATGGGAGCACTGTCCATTGGGCCAACTGAATGCAGTAGGGTTGATTGCTGTGACCCCAGATTATGAACTCTCGACCATATTAAAAGGATAAGTATTTTTTCTTTGGGGGGCAAAAACATGCTTTCTAGGCCTAGAGAACATGTTGGAACCCGTAGGTTTATTTCACCATTATTGGCTACTTGACCCTTCTTCCACAGAATACCACTTGTATAAACTGTACTGTATATAAATAATATACATACAGTTTATAATCTCATTTTACTAGAATTAGCTGGTTACTGTGGTGGTTTTCAGGATGGAGAAGCCTGTCCTCAGTATGAATGTTCACCTCCTCCTACCACTGAGGAGCCACCCACATGCCCACCACCTTCCTGCCCTCCTGGCTACACATTGAAAGATGCTGAGTACATGGACTACATTGCCCAAGAGTTCTCTCAAGTATCAAAAGACACAGATCAGAGCATTTGCTTCCAGTACCAGTGTGTCACTGAGACCCCACAAACCTCCTCCTGTCCAACTCCTGCCTGCCCACCAGGATATAAGGTGTTCTTTGCTGACTCAAGAGTGCCACTGGACCTTTGTCCTCAGGTAAGCTTGTTGAAATACAATTGTTTTTGTTGTTGATCAGACCCAGTTGTTCAGCCAAGCAGACCCATCAACCACAGGCAAACAACCACCCTACAGGGCCCAACTTGTAGAGTGAACCGATGTTCCCTTATGGTTGATGGTGCCTCGCTACAGTGAGGCTCAGGGAAAAGTGTGGAGGTTTGGTTCTTGCATGGATGCTGGATGCTGCATTTGCATCTCTCCACCTAGTTAACAGGGGCATTATAGTAGGCCCCACTTCACCATGTGATCTGTTTATGTGGTTACCACCCAGTGTTGTAGATGGTTTCCTGGGTTACAGGAAACCATTAGACTTGTCTCTTAATGTAGAGCTGGCTGAAGTGGAAAGAAGAGGGAAAAGAAGAAGTGCAAAGAGAGGAGGGCAGACACAGAAAAAAATTGGTAATGGTGAAGGAAGATGTAGGCAGCACTACATCAAGTGAGTGGATGATGGTCACCACAGCCTACCACTCTTGAAATACAGTACAGTACAATAGTTTAATTTAATAGCCTCTCTGGATCTGGTACCTGAAAAACTACAATTTTTATTTTGAATGTGTAAAGAAAGTGGAGAGTAGAACTAGTCTGGGAAGAAAGGTGGCTGGTGCTATGAAGACTTTCATACAAAATAAAGATCTGAGTGTGGAACTGCAAGAGTATTGCATGGAGGTGTGATGGTGCCCACATTGATATAAGGATGTTAGAATTTGGTTTGGCATAAGTGTGAAAATTCAGGAGTAAGAACAGTATGAGTAAGATATCAGAAACATTTGTGCAATGCTTATTAGATAGGGTAAGAAATGAAATGGTTCATGATAGCTAAGGAATAAGGAAGTCTTTTGATCTTGGTGTAGAAGAGAGTGGGCTTAGAAGGCACAGTAATAGGGTGAGAATGGATAAGGAAGTCTGTTGATCATACTGTAGAAAAGAGTGGGCTTAGAATGCACAGTAATAGGGTGAGAATGGATATAGATAGATTAGTGAAACAGGTATATGTGTGTGGTTTTGAAGGTATGGGGAGACACGATAGTCCCAGAAGAAGGTTGGTGGATGTTGGAATTGTATGAGAAACCGAGAAAACAAGGTATGGAAATTGAGAGTAAGGAATTGATAGGGATTGGGTTTATTGGATAAAGAGTCAACAGAAAAGCACAAGACAAGGGCTTGGCCTTTTTGTGTGTGTGTGTGTATTTGTGTCTCAGGTAAGACAAGGGTTTGGCATATTTTTTCCCTTGGCTCCAGTCAGAGAGAGAGAGAGAGAGATAGAATATGACTACCGTACATACAACTTTTTGTTAATCAAAATAAGAAAATCAGCTATAATTCCTTTCATAATAGTAGTGCACTTTGCTTCTGAATTGACACACATTGTCACTAATCATGCCAAAGCCACAACTTTTCTTCTGAAAGAATTGGAGAAAAACAAAAGTAACAACTTGGCATTGAGTGCACAAGATTTCACAGAAGGCATGGCAATGAAGGATTAATATAAGTACAGTACAGGCTCTCAGATAGAAACGCATGGGTCTTAAGGCTGTATGGAAAATTAAATGTTTTGAAAAGCAGAAGCATAATAATAACCACAAGAAAATTAGATAAAAAATAGCCATACAGTAGTTTGAACATTAAATGCCATAAAGTACCTCGTCTTAGTAATGTGTCATCTGTTGTTATACTTGTCTACAAGTAATGTTGTGTTCAAATTTGCATTGACTGTGTTAGGACAGATAATATCAATACCCTTCTATTACATCAGAAAATATTTTGGAAATAGGAGGTTTTTGGAAATTGGATGTTTGGATTTGGGAGGTTGTACTGTATCTCCACTTAGCAGTTGGTCATAAACTTTTCATATACAGTAGTGTGTCTTTGAGATATCAGGTAATTGGCCTGTGGTTTAATTGCTGTTTAGATAAATATTTTACACAGTATTAGTAAATGTAGTGGAAGATATAAAGTTCATTGGTGTTGTGTTTAGATGGTTTTCATTATCATCTCCCATGACCAGTTTGAGTGTATGCCCATGGCCACAACAACAGTATGTCCACCTGTGGAATGCCCAGAGGACATGCAGGTCATGTACATTCAGAATGCAGAGAGCACCACCTGCCCTCAGTACACATGTGTCAGGGTAACTACCCCAGCTTTCACCACCACACCTGCACCACTGGTTTCCACATGTCCACCAGTAAGTATAATACTTTTGGCATTGTCTGCAAAGTTACAATGTATAGATACTGTTATTGTGTGTATTTACCTAGTTGTAGTGCACAGGATTTGAGCTAAGCTTGTAATACCCTGCCTCCTTATCTGTTTTTATTCAATCTAGTTCTAAATGCTTGGATGTTCTTTGCCTGTACCATCACCTCCTTCAACCCATTCCAGATATGTGTACTTCTGTTTAGGAAACTAAGTTTTTTCACATCACTGAGACACCTAGTTTATCTCAGTTTTTATTAATGTCTTCTTGCCCTTCCACCATCCCTTGCAAAAAGATCCTCTTTATTCAGTTGTCCTAGACCTCGTGCACCTTTGTACATCATAATTAAGTCTCCCATCTCTCTCTCTCTCTCCCTGTCTCTCTATGTCTGTCTGTCTCTCTCCTTTCTCCATAATGTAGTAAATTTTTGCATTTGTAGTCCTTCTTTATAGGAAAGCTCTTTCATGTTCAGACTCATCCTTTTGGCCATCCTTTGTACAATTGCCAGTTTACTTTTTTTTTTTTTTTTTAACAATGTGGTGACCATATCACTGCAATGTATTCAGGTCTTGGTCTCATCATGGACAGTAGCTATAATCCCTCTCAACATTTTTTCTTCATAAAGTTAAAAGCTATTCTCATGTTTGTCAGTTGTCCATATTCCTCTCCGGTAATCCTGTTTTTTTTTTTTTTCTGATGACAGGTCATCATGTATGATTACTCCTAATTCCTTCTCTTCTTTTTACTTGGCAAATTTTCCTTTTTTCATTTTGTATTTGCATCTGGACATCCTCTCACTGAACCCCATTTGTAATACAGTGATTCCTTGGTTATCTCACATAATTGGTACTGTGCCTAGTGCATGGTAACAAAATTGCATGATAACAAAAGCACAGAGCGTATGGGATTTCATCGTAGTTGGTAATAGACCCTGAAGAAGCTGTTGTAGAGGGAGACATACATGTCAAGGTAAAACTGGTGGTCTGTTGCCACATTAGAAGACTTCCAGAATTGGACATGGAGGTCAGGGAACATAATGGGGACAGGTCAAACCACAGAGGGACAATTGAGGCAGGGGTGGGATGGGGAGAGTGTCACAAGCCTGCAGGCTGCAGATAAGGAAGAGCTGATTTGTCTGAGATCTTTGTGGGGAGGGGGTCAAGCACTCTTTTCCTCCTCCACATCTTCCATGGATCTACAGTATGTATTATCTTGTCCAGCCTGTGTGATAAATTTATGATGTAATGTGCTTCTTAACCCTTGCCAAACTGCAGACCTCATTTGAGGTCCAGCAAAGGTCTGCATGAGCTAAGCTGCAAGCTTCATGTGAAGTACAGTTTTCATTGATTATAAAACAGTGGCTCAGAGGAGGTAAGCTACCTTCCATAGAAACAGCTTGGCAGGAGTTAATGTGCATTTGTTGACATTAATACTATTTAGTACAGCTGCATAAGAATTATTATCTTCTTCAGAATGATGCTGCACCATTTCTATCCTTGATCAGCTTGGGGTTATTATACTTGACTTATTTCTTCACTTAACAGACAGTAATGCCAATCTGTAAGACAAATGAGGAATTCTACCTGACCAATCCGACAGAAGAATGCCACATCTTTGATTGCAGTAAGTAGTCATTTGTTTTATATGCAGTTCTTACCTGAACAGGTATTTTCTTCCTGTCCCCCTTGACATAAGCTAATACAGTATGTTTGAAGTTTTCTGTTTTGTTATGTTGTCATTAATCTTTCCTCCGTTTTGATTCTGTTGTAATTGTGAAATGAACTTACAGTAATCCAAACCTTCTACACTAGTTACAATCATCTAAGTGAAAACAGCTGGTATATATATTTCTAAACTAAGCATATCTTGGTTGTTTCCTGCCCACAGAGCCCATAGGTAGCCCTCCCCCCACCACCACCACAGCTCTGCCACGGACTATGCGGCCTGAGTGCCAAGTAGAGGGTGATTCTTTCTCCACCTTCTCAGATTCCATCTTTAAGCTGGATTCATGCAACCATGTCTTAGTGCGAGATAAGTTAGCAGGGGACTGGTCTGTGTCAGGTGGGTCATGGTCTGGTGTTAACTTTCAGTCATCATTTTTATCATCATTTCAGTTTTATGTCGTTCCCATGTAGCGTATTTCAGATAGGTTTGCTTGAAAGAAATCCTCCATCATTGTTTTCTTCTGTATAAGCTCACAAGTAATATCACTAGATCTGAAATCAGCACACAACCCTTCATCCCAGAATCTTCCTCGGTCTATCAGTCCATTGACTGTCTGGTACCTCAGTACTTCTACAGTTGTTTACCCAGCTCTGGTGGTCTACTATCTCAATTTGTTCAAACCATCTCAGACTTCTGTTTTCAACTCTCAGCCAACTTTTCAGTTTCTTCTGGTAATATGCTGTCGTCTAGCTCAGGTGCACAGTAACAAATTATTTTCAGTAATGGCTGGAGTGCAGATTTTTATCCAGCAGTGATAATAAAAACTTGTATAACCAAGTGTGTGATAACCAAGGGATCACTGTACAGTATTTTAGCTGCTGCTTAGTACTTTTATTTGATTAAGGGAAGACTTACAATCTTAAGAGGTTCCAAACCATCCCTGTTAACCACTTCATTATCTACGAGATTTTTCTTCATAACTGTTGAGATGGTTTGAGCATGTTGAGAGGATGAAGGATGATGAGTGCAGATGGTAAGAAGTGTGAATGTCGGGGTTAGGATAGGAAGAGGCAGCCCCCAAAAGACCTGGGATGAGGTGGGATGAAGCCATAGATTGTGATTTCAGGGATAAGGGACTTAATAGAAAGGTTATCAGAGATCAAGCAGCATTGGGAGGTTGCCAGATATCAAGCAGCATTGAGAGCCACTATTATTTGACCAAGGCTGATGCATGCAGACATATTAGAACCTTTATAAATGATACAGAATGATACAATATCTCCTTTGGTTCTTCTCTTTTTAGTGCACAGCAATTGCTCGCATAGTGAACTATGTGACCGATATCTCAACATCACTCAGGAAACTAAGCAACTGCTCTTACGCCCTGACTTGCAAGTGAACTGGGATAACCATGTCTACTCTGTTACTCAGGTAAGTTTTGTGAGAGTATTGTGTGACTTATCTCTTGTAGGTAGAAGGATGTGAGACCTTTTATGTGTGGTACTGTCAAGATTTTTATAGTTCTTTCGTCATAATCATAAAAGTTGATTTGTGCAATTCATATTTTTTGCTGACTGTTGTGTTCAAGTAATCAAAATGTATGCTGTAGCTTAATAATCTTTTTTTATTTTCCCAGGCTCAGCGAATTGGAACAACCACCAACTCTTTCAGTATTACCCGTGTGGGCAACTCAATTTACTTTGAGTCGCTTAAACACAGTTTCACTGTGCAGTGGAATGCAGAAATGAATGTCAATATAACTGTGAGTACTAAGTAAATTAAGTGTAGTGGGTGGTAGTTACTAGCTCTTCTTATAGCATATGAGTAAGAAGCAGTAATAGAAGATGTAGAAGGAAGAAGCTGAAGGTGAATACTGGTAAAAATACTGTAGAGTATTCTGTATGGGAGGGGGGAGAGTTTGGATTTTTCTATTGAAAATCATGATATAGTGTGCCAAAACAGTTTGATTTGAAGTGTAGTTGATTACGGAATTAGGAAATGGAAGAAATGAAGAATTGTAAATATTCCTGAACAGTAATGTGGAAGTACAGTACAGGCAGTAGCAGAATAATCCAGCATACCTGTAATGTGCTCACCTATAACACTGATCATGTATAACATGGAAGATACTTGTTCAGGTTCTCAAATACAGCCAGATATTGTACAGGTATACCCCAGTAATCAGTGAATTGAAAACCAACAATTTGCTCTTTCGACGATACAGACTAGGAGACACACCCTGGAAAACCGTGGAGTCATGCATCGCTTGCCAATCCAACCATTGGCATAATTTTAAATGCATGCAGGTCAGATCAGTTCAGTTCACGCAAGAGTTAACAGGTACTCCCAGCCTTTCATGTTCAACTCTGGAACTGGCTTCCTCTGTCTGTTTCTTATTGCCTATGACCTCCAGTCTGTTGATACAGTGTGTTCGGGCATCTCATAATTAACAAATCTGTAATTTGGCACTGTTATTTTGTTTTTATTTTTTCTTGGAGGGAACAGTCTTGTGGGCTTCTAGCCTTTGGTTCCTTCTTCCTTGCATAAAAAGTATTTATCAAGACTACAAAAAGAAACATCATACTGTATTTATCTTTATACATGGGATCAGCATGCAAAGATTCCCCTTACACCATCATCATCACCTTTAATCTTCTGAAAAAATCATGATGGACCCACATTTAGCAGAAATTTTATTCCACTTGCACCACCACCGCTGGACTGAGAAAGAGAGATCAAAACTACAGTAACTCTTATGACAGCTGCGCAGAGGCCAAATTTGCCTGCATGGGCATGTGTCTTGGCAAGTGATAAGAGGGTGAAGGATGCAAATTTCTTGTGTACTTCCTCGTTTACTAAATTTTCTCATATTGTTTTTATTTGTAACCTTTGGATATAACTCGAAAATGAATAAGAGAGAGAGAGAGAGAAGTTGTAGATCCCATCTCAAGAAAAAGAAGCTTACTTTTCCTTACAATACTTAAAAAAAAAAAAAAAACTACATTCTGACACATTACTCAGGGACTCATTGTATTATACAGAATGATTCACACTTCTAATCTCAGCCTTCCCTCTCCAGCTTGACCCACACATAGTGAACACAGTGGATGGCTTGTGTGGATTCTTCTCTGGAGACCCTAGTGTTTCCACCCCCCACATTGACCGTGTCATGCCTGATGGTACAGTGGCCACTACAGTGCAGAAATATGGTGACTCTTGGTCTCTTGACGGTGACAAGTGTCATCCCAAACTGAAATGCCCCTCAGAAATGGTCAGCAAAGCATTTGATCTTTGCAACAAAGTTCAGTGAGTTTTGCTTTCTGATACACAGTTTTTCAGTCACATAATATACTTTTCTCTTTTCTTTATCAACAGAGTTTAGTCTTAGGAATTTTTAAGGTGATCATTGAGTCAATAACCTACTCGTTGGTGGGTTATTTAAATAATACTTAAATAATTTTGGGTGTTGGAAATTAGCTTAGTGAATCTTTATTTGGTTGTTATTGTTGTTGCTTAATTCTTTCTGTGTCTGGCCAAGCACAGCACACAAGAGAGAATGTTAATAGACTTTAGTGTTAGTTGTAAAGTGACTGAAATTTTCTTCCACAGATTGTTTCCAAATTCACTTTTTTTTTCTTTTTTTTTCTAAATTGTGTAATGTAAAGAGGTCTTCAGCCTTCTGACTGCTAGGATATCTCGTGACTGAGTAACTTATCTGGTGTTAGCTGAACAGGGAGTTACTAAAGATTTTTTTTTTTTTTAAAGCTTCTTACTACAGTAATACCTCAACTTACGAACATAATTGGTTCCAAGAGACCGTTTGCAAGTTGATTTTGTTCACAAAATGAAAATCCCTTACAGTGCTACACGTACAACTTAAGAACACTGTACTGTTCACTAATCTGTTGGTAGGATTTTAAATGTTCTTAAGCAGTTTATATTGTATTATGAAATATAAATGCATAAATTAACACAAGAAGTGCACAAGAAAAACATACTGTACAGTATAACACACAACTCCGTTCCTGCTATTGTCCGATGCCTATTTACAACTGACGAAAGACAATGGAGCGTTTGCCACCTGCGCAGATGTGGATGTGGCAAGCATTTAATTTTTTTTCGTTAGTTGTAAATATGCATCAGACATAAGCAATAACAGTTATCTTACTTTATAAGCATTACCATAGCTCACCTGAGGGCAGACATAGCAGGACTTGCAGGAAATGAGAGGAGGCAGGTGTAGGAGTGGAGTTAGTTAGTTAGTTAGTTAGTTTTTTTTTTTTAATGTGTCCGACTCTGGGCATAGGCTTTGGAAGATGCGGATGAGGAGAGAGCAGTGGGCGAGTCGTGATTTTTGGGATGTGGCTGAAGGCTCAGCATAGGAGGTTGAAGGCTTGGCATAGGAGGCTGAAGGCTCTGCATCGTTTCGTTTCGTTTTTGAAGGCTGCAACATGCTTGCATGCGTCGGCCTTTTTGAATTGGAGCGTGTAGCATTTTATGACCGGATGCCCTTCCTGATGCATAAAAGGTTGAAGGCTGTGGTTTGTCTAATTTCTTTTCCACCCTTGAGAAAAACCTCGTGATTGACGACTGGGAAGCATTCTTCTTTTTCTGTCACCCGCCACATTCAAAAGTGGTCGCAACAGGCCGCTACAAGCTAAATTAGTTTTTCGTGGTTACGTTCGTACCTGTGAAATGTTCGTTACTTTTTTTGTGTTCGCATATTTGAAATGCTTGGATCTTGAATGTATGTAAGGTGAGGTATTACAGTATTAGGATTTCTCACATTTGAACAAACTCTTTTATTATTAGCTTGAATGTGATACTTAAATTCACCAGTAATAGTGTTCAGGCCAATATTTTGTTATTAGCCTGAATAAAATACAGTATTTAAATTCACTAGTAATAGTATCAGGTCAAGGAGCATAGGCACAGTTGCACTTAGTATCTTTATATATTGATTCACAGAAACGGTGGTACTGGAGAGGGACACCTTCGTGTGGTGGCAGTAATTGTTAAATGTCCTTCAGCTCCCTCTCGGTTCCCCTAAAAGCAAATGATAGAATAAGGGAGAAGGACAGTTTCAGCTTGCAGTCCATCACGTCCATGTCTGGATGAGTCTGGGGCCACAACAGTAGCAATAATAACAACAACAATAACACAAAAAAATTTTTGTTGTTGCCAATACTCCACTGTCTTGTTCGTGAAGACTGAGCCTGAGCAACAGGTTCATTTCAGGTTGTTTCATAGCCTCCTTTTGGCAGAAAATTGACTTTGGGTGGAATCAGACTTTGATGGAAGCAAAATTTTTTCATTCTTTCTGTTGTAGTAAAAATTGTTCTTAAAGATCCACTAACTCTTTGTGTAAATGTGCACTGTGTTATTTACTGTATGTTATACTGTATGGTTTTTCTCCTCATCTCCAATGAAGATCTGAGCCATTCACGGTGTGTCATTCATCTGCTGACCCAGACCTCTTCATGAAGGGTTGTGTGGATATTATGTGTTCCTGCCTGTCTGAGAAAGAAGAGGAGCAGTGCATGTGCCAGTCTCTCACTCGCTATGTTACCCGCTGTCTGGAGCTTAATCCTTCTGCTCAGATATCGGACTGGCGTATCGCTACAAAGTGCTGTGAGTGCAACTGTAATGCTGTAAAATACAGGTTGAGGATAATAATACAGTATACACATTACATGTGTTAGAATGACAGGTTATCCATCCATCAACCATCTATGCATCTTACAACCCATTCCAGACATTTGGATTACGGTATCATTATCATACTTATTCATCCTTTGTTTTTTTCCTTTATTATATTGACCAGTACACAAATTTATAAAGAAGGGCTTTTAGTGATGCCATTGCTGATAGTAGTCATTTGGAAGTATCGTGATACTTGTTAATACAGTATAAGAAATAACATCATCTGTGCTGTGTATTCCTTTATTATCATTTTCATCTTATCCGTGTTTTGCATTGTCATAAATGGGTTGCATCAGACTCAGAATCAGTAGATTTAAGGCAGGAGAAACTCACTTAGGTACCCAGTGAAATGGCCCATAAATACATCATTCCAACCCTCAAAACTTCCCCCTCAGATGACAGTATCCACACAGAAGTGCTGTCCTTGTTTGTCACTTTCACAATACAGGCATATCCCAGTATCCGGTGGTGTTATGTACCGGTGGGTGTTCGGACAGCAAGTTGCCGGATATCTAAGCAGTTTTCCCCATAAGATACTGAAGAAAAGCCAGAGATGCTTTCCAGGCCCAAACCCAAACTCTCATATACCTTACTTAATCAATAGAGTCTGACTCAAAAATGCCATAGGTAATGTTATTATCCTCATAAACAATACTATTGGTAAAAAATGGGACACCAAACATCATACATGTAGGAAGGTAAGGTGATGGGAGTTGCGGTGCTGATATGCGGTCAGGGCAACAGACACAGCGAGAGTGGAGAGAGTGGGCCAGGCAGGCAGCGCTCTAACGGGGGTGGGGGAGAGTGGGGAGACCAGGAGAGAGACATGCCTAGCACCACTGACTCAGTAAATGAGAGGAGAAACAAAGGAGAGAGTATAAATGAGGAGGATGGTGCCATGAAGACCTGAGAGACACAAACAACCTCTCTCTCTCTCTCTCTCTCTCTCTCTCTCTCTCTCTCTCTCTCTCTCTCA
>JAGKTI010001018.1:27643-92073 GCA_018397915.1 Birgus latro | reverse complement strand
TCTCTCTCTCTCTCTCTCTCTCTCTCTCTCTCTCTCTCTCTCTCTCTCTGTACATGATATGGAGTTGTATTCTAGATGGCGTAGGAGGCATCGTAACATCTCTTCCTTAGCGATTTAGTTTACATTTTACTCCTTAACATTTTTCTACTTGCTACTTATCCTTTTGATGCCAACAGAGCTTGCATTAATATCAGGAAGATACTGAGGTGTTAATGGCCAGAAATAATCGCTATACCTTAACATACTCGTCCGTGCTGTTTATTCTACGCTGTTTATACCGACTCTAGATTAATAATACAGAAAAAACTCTTGAGGCGTAACGTGCAAAATAAATCGGTAAGGTAGAGGTGTTAAGAAATCTCCCCTTGCGTAGTTCGTAGGAGACAAGCAGATTGACTTAGCTGGCTTGTTCTTGCCTGGCTTGCGCTTCTGTGTATGCGATAGATTAAGCCTGGTCGAGCATAGCGCGTATTTTTTTTTTTTCCCTGAAGATAATCCCCTTCTGTTCAGTTTGTGGTCATGTGTTGTCAGAGTGAACGGTGGATATGACGAGTGACATTTCTCTCAACATTCTGTCATTTTACCTCCTCATTTTCCCCTCATTTTTCTTTCTCGCATCTCTCCCCCCCTCCGTCCTCATTTCCTCTTTCGTCACTTCCTCCCTTTTCGTTCTATATCCTTCTTTTATCACTTCCTCTCGCGTCTCTCTCTCCTTCTTCCTTCCCTCATTTCTCCCTCCTTTTTCATTTCCTCCTTTCTTTTATCCTTTCCCCTCTCGCCTCTCCATCCTCCTGTCTTCTCTCATCTCTCCCTCATTTTTCTTGCTATCTCCTTCTTTTATCATTTCCTCTCTCGTCTCTCTCTCTCTCTCTCTCTCTCTCTCTTTCTTTCTTTCCTCCTCCCTTCTCTCATCTCTCCCTCCTCCTCCCGTCTCTCATCTCTCCTTCCTCCTTTTTCCTTCACTTATTCTTTCTTCCTCGTTCCTTCTCTCGTATTTCACACACACCCTCTCCTCACCCCTCTTCCTCCTTCCCTCCCCCTCCATACACATCTTTCACCTCGCCTCATCCATCCCTAACTCTCCAAGTCCCTCACTCTCTACCCCATATATTTTTTCCCTCCATTTCCCTCATCTCTCTACATCTTTCTCTCATTTCCTTCCACTTTGTTTTTCATCTCGTTTTTAGTTACCGTATTTTTATCCCTATTTCTTGTCATCGTATTTATCTTCCTATTTTTACTATTTTTCGCCACACCTGGAGTACCATCTTTTCTCTGTCCCTTCCCACCTCACCCTTCCTTCTCCTCTCCTCTCTCAATCTCCCTTCCTCTTTCCTTAGCCTCCCTCTCCCCCTCTCTACCTCCTCCCTCTCACTGTTACCTCACCTCCCCCTTTCTTTCTTCCTCTTTCCTATGCCTCCTCCTTCCCCTCCCTCTCCCCCTCTCTTTCTCTTTCCTGTGCCTCCCCCTTCCCCTTCCCCTCCCTCTCCCCCTCTCTACCCCTTCCCTCTCACTGTAACCCCCCCCTCTCTCTCTCACACACACACATGTAAATCATCTTTCCTTGTCATTTATCACCATGGACTCTAGCCACCCTGGTTTTCACGGCCGGATTTTTTATATATATTATTTTTTACTTTCCCATTATCTATTTATTTAGAGGTGAAAATATCTTTAGTTTTTTTAATTATTACGGGGATTAAACCGCATGTACTAAAAGGCAAATTTTTTCACTGGTTTTCATCATTATTTTTATCATCACCATCGTCAGTACCTTTTTTTCCCACATAATTTACAGTTTCACTCCTTTACTCATCATGTACTTAAACAGGATAGAAATATTTGTTTAATATGCCCGTATTTCATCATTCTTTTCTTATATTTTCTTTTTATAGTTTTTTGAGCTACAGAAGGTCCACACTCCTTTATTTTCTCTTCTCCTTTGAACATTCAGAACGTCCTCTTTTTCTCTCTCCTTTGTTTTCTCATCCCGCGCAACAGATGACCTCAAACACATCTTGTCCCCGTTCCTTCATCATTTTTTCCATATATAGAAATTTTAGTGCCCTTTCAGTTTCATTTTTTATCATTCTACGTCCAACATGTCCTGCAATTTTTCATCATTTCCGTAGAGAATTTTCAAACGTTATTTTTACTCTCGTTTGACTTTCTTCGCAACAGATGGCTCCACACACACACCTTTATTCCCTTTTTTTTCATTATTTTCGTACAAGGAACATTCAGGTACCTTTATATTTTTCAATTCCTCAACCATAAGTACTATATATATCGTTTTTCATCATCCTTTCCGTGAAGAGAAAGTTCAGCTGCTCCTTTTATTTCGTTTTCTCATCCTACGCGCAACAGATGACGCCACACACCTTTTTGTCTCCGTATGATTGATTTACTTTGGTTTTAATCATCCTACGGGACCTAACTCACGTGCCTGCCTGAGCTGATCATTAACGCTAAGCTATTCCTTCCAGTCTTATCTCGCTTAAGCATACCAGCCTGCCCAGATGCATGGCAGTCTTGATATGATACGTAGACTAAGGTGAACGTTAATAAGTATAGTTAATTAGTGAGTTATCATTACTACAGAGGCTGTGATGGTATTTCCCTTTTATTCTGCCTCTAAATTAGTCAGAAATAGTAAATCATAACCACGAATCCTTGTTAATCTGATGACTTCCCTTATTGGTATATTTATTGATATTTCCAGACGAATTTCATCATCTTAGACCTTAGGAATAGAGAGGTTAAATCAATCCTTCATTAACCCCGTCAGTACCGGAGGCCTTCTTTAAGCTGAATAAAATCGTCTGGAAGTAGGAAGAATAAAAGGGAGTTGTAGGATTTAAGGGATTTATATAGTAATCGTATATATATTTTTAAAGATACAGTTTCCTCATCCCTGCAAGCATTTTCGTCACTTAAATTTATTCCTCTTCCCCTTGAGGAGATACTGCACTTGATTTCCCTATTTCTGCAAGTATTTCCTTCACTTAAATTTGTTCCTTTTACCCTTCAGAATATATTGCAGTCATATGAGTGTGATAAATTGGCCGCGATGCATTGTCCAGTCAGTGCATTGCTCCTGTAAGCCAGTTTCTCCTGCATAGAACTGCAATGAATATCTGTAGTGAAACCATAAGTAAAATTGAAACATAATCCATCACAGCCTTGAGAATAGATTATAATGTACATTTTTCGTGAATGAGAATAGTTTATAAATTTTTTTCGAGAATGATATATGGCATGAATTAGTGAACGCCCAAAAGGGATGTAGTTATAGTAAGCGATAGTCATCATTGTATTTCACTTGTAATTCACTTGTATTTCATCTATACTGAAGCCTGACATACATCCTTCAGGGAAAGGTCCGTATTCTCCTCGGTTATGGAAACTCCCTAACGCTTTTTCCTGTGCGATTTGCTTTATTACACCTTACTGTCCTCTTCTGTGTTTCATGAATCCTTCCTACATCGCCATATTCAGCACAAGTAACGTTCAAAGGGACATTAATCACCCACGTCCAAAAAATAAATCGTCAAGGAAGAGGTGTTAGGGAGCCTCCTGACCCGACGAGAATATGGGCCACCTTTAACAATTTCGCCGCCATGGACTCACCTGGGTTTTTATTCAGGCTAAATCAAGAATATTTTATACAGGTTAGGAAAATTCGGGGATTGAAAAGGTAAATGGAGACAATATTCTTCCCCCTTAGGACTACATAATCCTTCGTTTAAACAAAATTTCCTGAATAAAAATAATTTGATGAGTCCATGGAAAGCGAAAGGGTTTTAAGATCTTTGCTAAGGTAAGTGTAAAGTTTCTCATTAGATATCCACAATTCGACATCCATCAGCCTCATCATTGCAGAATATATTTGTAGGATTGTAAAAACTTGGTAAAAATCAAGCGTTCAAGTATTTAGATGTCAGATAATGAATAACCTATAGATTGTTGTTCAGTAATTCGTCGTCTCCACTAAGCTACATTGAATATTGATCTAAATTTGTCTATAATCACGCACGAGACTTTATTCCCGTGCACAATAATAGCAGTAGCGACTCAAACCATTAAGTCACGGAACGAACACCTTGCATCGACTAGTGAAATTAGTGTAGTTCTTCTCAGACGGGGAACTGGGACTTCGATAAAACCAATAATGAGAATAGCAAGAAGGGAAGGAATCCATAATGTGTTAGAAGATAATCATACGGCGCTAAAAACGTAACAGGAGTGTAAAGCAATGTTTTGGTTCACAGGCTTATTCTAGAGAGCAAGAACAATTTTCAGTATCGAGAAAGAACATTGTAGGAAACTGCTGAGGCATGAAATACATATACTTGATAATGCACAATCGAAATATTCGCATAGCCAGAATTACAGAAGCTAAAAATAGTACAAAAAAAATAAAAGCTAAATTTTGCGTGAATTGACGAGATGCTTACTAAAACGATCCAGTAAAAATAACAAGCGAAAAATACAGAAAAATAATACATTGCTAGTGACGTTCTTGATAATATTCATGTATCCTCGGTCTGGGGGAAGAATATTCAGGATAATGCATCACTGTGAGCCTGAGTGCAAGAAAAATGCGTAATAACTGGACATGTATTTCTAGTTCAGGAAGGAGAGTTGACAGCGTAAGAAATAATGTGTAAGTTAGATGAAGAACAGAAAAGCACGGATGAGGAACGCCTATACACAACTTAAAAGATAATTTATAAGTTTTAAGAAAAATTTTTGTTCTTGTAGTAACTGATTACGGTAATACAACAGACTCCTTTGCATGATGAAACAGTATAAAAGAAAACTGAAAGATAGAGTTAGTGGAATAATTTAACGTTAGACATGAACGACGCCCCTATTTATGGATACCTCTTCACATACGACGTGATGAAGAGGACTTTGAAAATATTAAGTAACGTGTGTTTGCAGTTGCTTGCACCTCGATTTGCAAACGGTATATTTTGTAATAACTACAGCCAGCTTATGTATATTTAGATGGAGAAAGGTGCCCACGGCCAGAGGACTGAAATATTTTACAGACATTAGTACGGTCAGACATGTCCACGTATATTAAAGAACTGAGTGAATTATTGTCAATGTGCGTTGTCCGAAGAAATGTAAACCTTGGTACAATCGCCTTGCTATGTTTACAGTAACGCGACGGATGAAAGATGTAGAGGCATGTAACTGTAGTGAGATCATATGAGGCTATTGTGGATGATACTGCTACCCTGAATGCCCTTTAAGTATAATAAAAACCATTGGAAATTATGTTGCGCAAAGTAAAACTGACTAGGGTGGAAAAGTTAGAGAATACGAGCGATGAACTGAAGAATGTGTTACTGACGAAATCTGGCCATATTTTAGAGGGCAGAATAATGTCATGATTTTCGCGAGACACTGTTTTTTGAGTATATAAAAAGGGTTCTGAGCGGGACTGCGGGAAGTGCGTTTAGGAAGGAAGTGTGTTTAGCAAGAAAAGAAGGATGAACGGAGTAAAGGGAAGGGTTAACTGCAAGAATGGAAGGATGGACGAGGGAGTAAAGAGAAAGGCTCGCTGGGAAAATAGCACCCATTCTGAAGACAATAATCATCTTAAGAATAATAAGATCCTGCATTACGGTATATTGATGCACATTTTGACATCTTGGAGTGAGTCGTAGTACAAAAGAGACAAAAGACACGACGGGATTTACCTGGTGAGTGATTGTGGCGTTACCTGGAAACAAATTAACCAACAAAATATAGAAAAGGAACCAAAATTTTATGTAATAGATATTAAAGGAAATATGCTGAGATATTTGGATTATGTGCAAGGTAGGGAGAATAGGAGGTGAAAAAATCTTATGGTATAGATGCAAATTTCATGGGAAAAGTGGAGAGGAAGGGCAAATACTAAACGGAGATATCTTATCAAGAGGGAGAAAAAGATTGGAAATAATACTTTAAGTTGCTTGAGGCAGTGGTGAACTACCGGATGCGTCGGGATCTGATAGTTAATAAGTATAGTTAGAAAATTCTCCCAGTACACTTAGTATGAACACACTGGTCCAGCATTAGATAAAAACTTTTCATTCTTTATCTGGACAGTGTAGAACGTTGACGTAGGTTTGTGTAAAGGCTGTGTGCTAAATTATTTCCAGTTTGGTCATTGACTCAGGCTATAGTTAAAGTGTAGAGTATTTTTTTTTTCTAGCGAAATAAAATGATAAAATGTCTTTTAGTAAATAAGGAAAACAATGAAAGACATGAACAGTAACCTGCCTCACTTAAAAGGGATATGTTTGGTCTCGATATAAATTAACTACTGGAAGCTTGGAGCCCAGTAATCATTAAAAAAGAAGTTCGCGGAAAGACAAGAGGAGACTTTTTAACGATTCAGATTGGCATATGAGAATGTGTCATTCACACACAAAAAGGAAAAATAAAAAGTGAAATTTTACCCGCCATAATAAAGCATACAAATTATATTAGTAGACCACGTTTTATGTGGAATGAATAACTAACTGACCGGCATTAAGGGTATATGACGCAACCCACACGTGGAGGAACAGGAGGGGGCGAGGGAAAAAACAAGGCAGAGAGATGGTGTTAGAAAATTTGCCGGATATAGATGAGAGAAAAAATGTGTTGAATTAGAGCAGAAAATTACCTCAGTTTTGCATCGGACTAAATAACACGGGTTGATGGCGATTATACTGTAGGTTTGTGTGGGCATCGATACCATCCCATGACCTGCCATTAAAGGAATATGCTGTCGTTGCCATGGTGACGTCTGTAAACATGCTATCCAACCAGGCGATTCCAGTCAACATACCTGGCAGTGATTTAGGGCTTAGTTCACCTTCGTCGAGATATTTATACTCCTTTTACACTATCCTGGCCTAAAACTGACATCTCTCCAACTTGAATGCCGACTTGCAACAATAGATTAACAGTAGAATATGCTGCTAATCACGAAGAAGTGCTGTGGGAAGCATGCAGTCATAGTATTGCCCCCTCTAGCCACTGAGCTACGTGAAATAAGCTACGAAAAGACGAAAAGTTATGCCAAGTTATGGTGAAAAAACAATAACTCTTCTGCTGCAGTGAGAGTCTCTGAACTTAGTAATATTGTTGAAGTTTGTCGGAGAAAGATGAAAATTCGAATTCCGCGTTGAAAGAGAACACGACCCGCCACGTTTATTATCTCCACGTGTACGACCCCTGCGTTTACTGTCTACACGTGTTCGACCCTCTGCGTTTGTTATCTCCACGTGTACGACCCCCTACGTTTTGTAAACGTGTACGACCCCCTACGCCCCACGTGTACGATCCCCTACGTTTGTTTTTCACGTGTACGACCCCCTGCGTTTACTATCTCCACGTGTACGACCCCCTGTGTTTATTATCTGCACGTGTACGATCCCTACGTTTATTATTTCCACGTGTACGACCTCCTACGTTAAATATTTCCACACACACGACCCCAACAATAAGATTTCTCAACGTCTTCACCCCACTTTATTTAACACGGTCTGGCTTCAGGGACTCAATCTTACCTGTCACAAAATCGTCTGGCGTTACCTGAAATGGAATGCTGGAGTAGTCCCGATCGTAAGAGGGTTAGGACGACCCCCTGCGGCGAGATATCCGCGTGTACGACTCTCCACGTTAAGGGTATCTGGTTATTTTCGCCACGGACACGACCCCTACAGTTAGATTTCTCCTCATACACGACTTCAGCTCCATGTACGACCCCCACCTTGGTTTCTCCACGTGTACGACCCCATACAGTTAGATTTCTTCACCGACACGACCCCAAACAATTAAATTTATCCGCCGACACGACCCCAAACAATTAGATTTCACCACATACACGACCCCTACTGTTATGTATCCCCTTTTCCACGACCTCCCACGGCTAGGTCATCCACGTGCACGACACCCTACCGTGCGCCTTAATGAGCTGATAAATAAGGGGTGTAATGGGGTCCCTATTTGGCCGTGTTCCTGAGATGGCCCCTATTAGTCCCATTACCAGCAGACTCCTCTCTAATTTAGTCATCACCCGGCAAGAAACCCTAACTAACTTCCCTGGCTCGTGACAGGTTACGTAAATCGAGGCATGTCTTGGATTCGTCGGAAAATGAGACTTGGCTACCATCGTTTCCTTCCTATAGCTGGTTTGTTTTCACCTGACGACACTGGACCACTGAAATTCGCTTATTCGTAGGAATGAGTCTCCTTGGTTACTTCCCCAAATTAGTTTCCTCCTGAATTTTCAACCTACAGCAATTCAGGTCCAGCTGTTATAGACTTTTTTATGGATAGAGGACACCTGTAATCAGAGCTATGGAATTTCTCTTTTCTTTTCCTTCCTCTGTTCATCTTCTTTAAAAATGTCAGTTGCTATATTCAGTCTATTTTAACCTGTCCTTATAACGCCATCTCTCCATATTGAAGTCTGAGTTGCAACTAGGGGTTAACACTATGGTTCAAGTCACGAGCAAGGGATTGGGGAAAGACGTAGAGTCGTGGTATTCGTAGTATGGTCGTATTCTGCCGCTGAGCTACGGGGATAAGCTGCGAAAATTACAAAAATCTACGCCCGAGTTAAGGTATCCAGCACATTAACCTTTTTTTTTTAATAATAGGTTTAACTACGCGTTTAGTTAATAAGGACAGAGAACGCAGTGGAAGGGAGTTAAGCTACAGAATGGCTCTCCTGTGTAATGTGGCTCAGGAAAATACTGTGACCACAAAGAAATGACCTTGTGAAGAAAAGAAAACGAGAAGGAACAGAAAGGAAAAGGAAAAAGAAAATTCAGCACAGTGCTCCACAACGTTTGCTTAATTAGGTGTATTGTTTCTTTACTTACCCGGAAGTAGTGATTGCTCGTAAGGGCGTATCAATATCAGGTAATTTATGTGAGGTGAGATAATTGCACAGGTGACATCGACCGCGGCCTCGCAACAAGATGGTGGCGGCTGGGGGCCCGGTAATACAGAAGCTTATTAACCATAATAGATGATATTTTATTATTCTCGCTGTTAGCAGACGATTTTTTAAAGTTTAGGTGAGCACCCTTGTAGTATTAGTAACTGTAGTCCCAAGTTCATCTGAAACGTGATCCCAGTGAACTGCAGGCTAAAGTTGCCCTTCTCCGGCAGTCTACCATCCTCTTTTCTGGGAATAGGGAGGCAGCTGAGGGACGTTTTTTATAAACTGGGCAGCAGTGCCTTGGTGTATGGGTGCCACCTCATGAAGGCGTCTCTCTCCAGTACCATCCTGGTGGGTTAATCGTGGATGTGTTTTTAATCCTTCCTCAAAATGTTTCTCCTACGCTGAATTAAATCGTCTGCAGGTAGCAAGAATAACAACACATCGTCTTAGTAAAGGAGTTAATCGGTTCACCCCTTGCCATTTCTCGAAGGACGTCCTTAGTACCACTGCCATACACATGTTTTCGGAAGTTCTTATACAAAGATAACTGTGTAGTGGATTGCTTGTCATCTTAATGTAAATATTATCGTTCCTTTGGTGTCAGTACGCGCTACTCGTACTCTAGCTTTAATAAAACACTCGACAAGATTAAATCCTCGTGTCTCCGCGTTCCCTCAGGCTTCCCAAACCCCACCGTGATGATGTAAGCCCGGCCCTCCCTCCCCTACATCACCGGCCCTCGTCGCCTAAGCATATTTGACTCCTCCTGTGCCGGGCCAGGATGGATCCCGCGCCTCTGAATAATTAACAGTGTACACAGAAGGGATAAGCGGCGCCCCGGCACTGGGGTCCTCACGTCCCTTGATTACGACAACATTTACCTGCTCATTAGGGCCCCTTCTTAGCCCCTGCCCCCTTACTCCCTCCTTAGGTCCTTACGCGTATAGTCCCTTCTTAGCCCCTGCCATCGGTAACCCCTGCCCCCTTTGTCATACTCCTTAGCCCTGCCTTCCCCTGCCCACCCTAGCTATACTCTGTCCACTTTCAACTGCCTAAAATTGCCATCTTTCCATCTTGAATGATGACATGTAGAAGGGGAAAAACGCAAGAATATGATGCCATAGTTAGATTATTTTTAACTGAGCTACTCCCACAAGTGAATGCTACGTCGTGATGATCTGAAATGCACTGAGTCTTAGTTATAAGGAAGGAAATAGTCTTCTTGGTTACCAGTCAAATCAGGCCTCCGATATGGCTGTTGTTGGTCATCAACTGAATTGAAAGAGGTTAGAGATCTTGGTCAGGTTGGAAAAAACGCTCTATAATCACAAGGGAGGAGAGGTAGAGCTTTAGTATTGTCTTATTCAACCACTTTCTCCACTATATCTGTTCTAACCTGCAAAATAATGGAAACTTCTGCCCCGGAAAGGCTCACAAGCTATAATTTCGTCACCCAATCTACAGCACGTCGCCTCATCTCTTGCCAGGGTTGAGTAGGTGAGGTGACGAACAGAGTGGAGGTACAAAATAGGTGATAAAGAACGAGTGAAGAACAAATGCAGGTTTAGAACAGATATAGTGGAGAAAATGTTTGATTAGGAGCGGATATGATGAGGGAGTTTAGGTGAAAAACATGTGTTAACAAGTGTGGTGATGAAACAGGTGTGGTGAAGAACAGCAGTGAAAAACAGATGTGAATGTTGTAGGGAACAGGTGTGGCGTAGAACAAGTGTAGTAAAGAACAAGTATAGAACAAGTTTGGTGTAGAACATGTGTGACGAAAAACAGGTGTAATGAAGAAAATGAAGGGTGTAGCATAGAGCAGGTGCGGTGGAAAACGGGTACAGGACCTTTTTTTCTTTTTTTTTCTTTTTTTTTTTTTAAGCTCCGTGAATTGCTGTGTGTTATAAAACTTAAGTGAAAATGTACGAGTATGAAGTGACGGGAACTTTTTTTTTTTTTTTTAACAAACGGGAAACAAATATTGAAAACCGACAGATTTTCCTTTCCAAAGAAAGTTAAGCCCAAAAAAGTTATATTTTTCTCAACATTTATTTTATTTAGATGCCAGAGTTGACGTGTTTGGTTCGTGAAATGTTGAAAATCATCTTAATTCTTGTATTAGAGCTATACAGAAATGGGAGGAGAAGAGGGATGAGTACGTTTTACCTTCATCGATTAGGGAGGCACGCAGATGTAGTTCATAAAAGTAATGTCCAGTATTTAAACGATAGTAAAAAGATTATGAGGAAATAGAAGCATTGCGAGAAAAAGAGTGAGTAAAGGGATTTGAGAGAGTATGTGATCTGGGACGAAATGCTGTTGATTTCATGCTATACAGAGGTCCCATTTTTTATTAGTACACCCACAAATCTCAATCAAAATTCTTATAGGTGTAAATAAGGTGTATAGAATTGGAAACTGTGCAGGATTTCGGAAACTGTGCAGGATTAAGAAAGTGCACCTAACCCCTAAGAAACTCATTACGCAAAGACAAATTACAATACTTTTCCAGGACAGATTCGCAAGGATGAACACCGAAGATATTGAAAGATCATTGGAAACTAGGTTGTATATTGTTGAAGGTAAGGGACGAAAGGTTGTGGCGATCTGAATGATGGAAGAATCGAAGTATTAAAGATATCTGTGACAATCAGGCTAGGTAAAGCAATTAAAAATGTGTCATAGCCTCATCGCGCTAATGTTGCAGTGACTGTTGTGGTGGATATTACTAGAAATGGGTGGAATAGTGGAATTGGGTGAGTCGTCAGCACATGTGTGGACGAGAGTAAATGTACAACTCAGGAAATTACTCATGTGTGTTTGTGAAATGGCAGAACTCCAATGAATACCACTGTTGATAGTTTTAGGGGAAGAACATTAGCTATTTCGAACAACAGCTATAGAACGACCAGTAAGAAAACTTGAGGTCACGGAGGAAAGGAAAGAAACCACAGGAGGGAAGATTGGACGTTAAAAAAAGGCGTGTGTAAGGCTTGCTGAAGGTCTTGGTATTTCTAGCACAAAAAAAAAAGAGGGGGGGTCACCGAAATTCCAAAAGGGGAGTGATCAGAAATTTGAAAGGAAAGAGAGATTGCCAGAGGAGCGCCACAGATTGAATTTACACATTGAACTTTACTGACAAGACGGTAATGGCTAGGAAAGGACACAAAGTCTCAGACGTATAGAAAAGTAAATTGTTTCATGTGAAAATATAGCAGCTTTATAGAGGCCTCATGACAAAAAACCTATAAACATGTATTTGGATAAAAACAGAGGTGTGTCATGCCGTGGATGGAAACAGGGTGACGTAGAAGAAATATAAAGAGATAAGGTGTGCAAATGAACACCGGAACTGCAGGAAGGTCTGAAAACTGAAAATAAGTGTTAAAATTGTAAACTAACTGAAAATAAATGTCGACAAGTGAGGAGCACATAAGTTGATATTTATAAAAGAGTAGGAAATATATTAAAGATTCGTGGATGTAACTTAAATCTTTGAAACATTCGTGTAAGTGATGCAGGAGTCAGGGAATAAGTGTAAGTGTTTCGTGGGGAGGAAGTGAGNAAAAAATGTATAGTAGTCTGAAGATTTTAATAGGAGTGATAGCAGGCATAGGCAGATAATTATATAGGATAGGAGGACACGTGGAGGGAGGTGTATAAGAAATGACAAAGGGAATAGGGAGATGAGAGGTTCTGGAAAGCTAATGTTTGGACTTTGGAGATGCATAAGCCATTGTAGCTTGTGTAGGGGCGTGTCTGGGTGGTAAATGCCGGTAAAGGAAGGTGTAGAAACTTAAAATATCACTCGAGAGGTGAAAATCCGAACACGTGATACAGAGAGATGAGGACGAGGTTGGTCAAGGCAGCAGTTGATAGGGAGATGTGTAGATCAGATAGTCGTGTGTAGCCATAAAGGTAGTTGAGTGAATTAGGAAGTCAGTGTTAGGGCTCACAGTAAATTTAGGAGAGTGTGGTGTTCAAGCAGGTTTAGATCTGCAAAGTGGGAATAAGGAGTGGAGGTTAGGATGGCAGGCGCAGAAGGGTGTAGAGGTCAGGATACAGGTGTTGTAAGAGGGTGTGGGGGTCAGGACACAGATGTAGGGGGCTGTGAGAGTCAAGTCACACGTGTTGTAAGAGGTTGTAGGGGTCAGGACACAGGGGTAGAAGAGTGTGAGTGTGTTGTATGAGGGTGTAGGACTTAGAAAACTGGTGTAGGAGGGAGGGAATGTAGAGTGCGTAGAGGTCATGACACAAGTATTTTAGGACGGTGCAAGGGTTAGGACAAAGGTGTATGGGGTGTTGGAGTATCGGGGTGTTTTAGGGCGGTGTAGGGGTCAGGAACCAGGAGTAGGGGGAGTAAGGTCTAGGGTTCAGGATAGCAGGTGTAGGAGGACGGTAGGGCTAGAACAGCTGACACAGGAAAATATTAGCCAGATGTGGTGCTGAGGTCGCCAGTTGTGTTGGTCAGAGAAGCCTGGTACAAGGGTTAGAAGCAGCCGGCGAAGAGTTATTCAGTGACGGCAGGAGTTAGAAGCGGCGTGTTAGGAAAGTGAATTAGTAAAGGACAAGAGGAATTAGAAGCAGCGGGAGCGGAGAGTGAATGAGCGGACAGGAGTTAGAAGGAGCAGGCAAGGAGAGTGAGTAAGCAGTGATAGGCGTGAGAACCAGTGGGCAAGGAGAGCGAATGAAGACGGCAAGAGTAGGAAGAGTCGGAGGCAGCGAGCAAGGAGAGTGAATAAGTAAAGACGGCAAGACTCAGCGGACGAGAAGAGTGTGTGTGTGTGTGTGTGTGTGTGTAAAGACGGAATATAGATGTCGAAAATAGTGAGAAGAATAATTCGATAAAGGCAGGAAAAATTAGGAGTGGCAAGCAAGAAGAGTGAAAGAGTAAACACAGTTGGCGTAGGAGGGGGGGAAAAAAACGTCACGGTAACCTCTTTTCTCCTTTATTCTTCTTGTACCTTTATTCAGCTAAGGAAAGTCATCTTGTACTAGAGAAGTTTAATATTAGAAAGTTGTATCTTACCCCTTTAATTCGAAGTCTCCAAAATAAAATAATCTGAAGGTAGCAGGAATGAAATATACGGTACATCGTTTGGAGTGTGTATTTTTAAAAGCGTATATAGGAAGATAATGGATCAGTATGGTAATGAAAGTGAAATATGGGCCTGGGAAGTATGTAGTTCTTTCAACTTAACTTGGCCCAGATTTTCGTCATTTTGCGGCTTCTGCTTAGCTCAGGGGCAGAAAAAGATGATACTACGGACCTACACCTTTCCCATGTCATTTCCTCTTGGTTAGTATATGTTGTAGTGTTGATATGTTGTTACAGCTGAGCGTTCAAGATGGGATGGCAGTTTTAGACCGAGTTATAGCAGAAAGAAAATAGTGGAATGAAAGGCGAGGCATTAAAGAAGGAAAGATTGCAATTTTAGACGAAGTACGAGTAAGAGGAGTATAGCTGAGTCAGTCTAGTATTATTCTGCCATAACAATTGAGACGGCAGTTTTAAGCCAAGTGGAAGTAAAAGAAAAAAGAGTGTAATGAAAGGCGAGACACAGAAGATGGAGAGATGTCAATTTTAGGCCAAGTATAAGTAAAAAGAGTATAGCCGAGTCATAGTCCAGTGTAAATCAATTGTTACAACTGAATAATGAGGACGGAGAAAGGACAATTTGAGGCCAAGTTAAAGGAGAAGGGATCGTGTTGGATGAAGAGGTAGTCGCTTGTTACAGGTGTCCATTGAAGGCAGAGTGAGGGGAGTTTTAGGTCAAGTTAAAATGAAAAGAGCATAGTGGAGTGAAAGGGTCAGACATGAGGCGAGGCGAGGCAAGCGTGACCCAAGCTAGACCTGACAGCCCTCCCTGCCTCCTGGTCGATACCTCGTTCTTCCTCAGGGCCGCGGTGTGTGTGTCTGTGTGTGTGTTAATGGGTGGGTGGATGGGGGGTGCGTGGGTAGGTGGATGGGTGTGTGTGTGTGTGTGTGGGGAGGTGAGTGAGTGGGGTGTGGGTATGGGTGTGTTTCTGTTTGTGTGTGTGTATATACAGTATGTGTGTGTGTGTGTGTGTCACATTCATTTTCTTCGTTAGAGAAAAAGCATGACGCAGCAATACATCCACCTCCCAGCTGTTCAGTAATTACAACATTCTTTTCTGTATAAATGAGCAATTATACTATTCCTCAGTCAAAGAAAACACTTTTTTTTAGAGTATAAAGGCGTCCTGTGTTAGAGGCATTTCCTTGTCATAAACAATAGTAAATAAGCAAATTATGAAAACCTGTATTCTGTCCATTTCAACCCGGCTTAAAACAGACATCTGCCCATACCGACTGCTGAGCTATGCCAGATCAGCACTAAAGTATGATTCTATTCACGAAGGAGTGCAGTGAGAAGCAGCGTAGAGCCTTAGTATTGTCATGTTCTGCCGACGAGCTGCGTGAAGAAGTTGCAAAAAGAAAATCACTTTCAAGTTAAGGTGGGCGAACTACAGCAACTCCCTGATCGTCGTTGAATTTTGAATGGTACAGGAATATTCGTATCACCTCTTCTTTAGCGATTTATTTTGCATATTAACCTTACCATTCATCTGTATCGTATATCAGTTTAACATTCACTTGTGTGGAATTCGTATCATTTTAAAATTGACGTAGTCTGCGTCAATAACATGCAAGAATTTATTGAGGTATATCATGCAGAATAAATGTCTTAGGAAAGGGTATTACTAAACCCCCAAAGCTACTTGGAATATGACCTATAACTTACAAGAGCGGAGTGAGATATAACCATAACAATTTGAAGTTAATCCGTCACCAAATATTATAAACACCGAGATAGATCACTCTGTCGTCTTTGTAAACATGCTCACCCGGTAGGCATGTCACTCTTGGTTGTATGCATGGTTTAGTCGATAATCAGAAATATACTGTGTAACCCGGCACCTCCACCACCCGGCTGTATCGGTACCACCACGTGAAGGCGTCTGTATTTAGCACCCCTTCCCTTTCAGAGTGCTTTTATTTCACCTCCGTGGGTCCTGAGCGATAGTGTGGTTCTCACCCTGGTACACTGAACAGGGCTCGAGTAAAAACCAATTACCCCGATAAAATCTCCAGGTGAGGCGAGGTCAGGCACGTAGCGGAGATTTTTTTTTACCTTTTGCAGACTATTTCCTGCAGCTCAGTGTCAGAATAAGATAATACTAAAGCTCTACAGCCTTTCCACAGCACTTCTTCGTGACTAGCGCCAAATTCGAATGTTAATCTCTTGATACAACTTAGCATTAAGACAGAGAGGTGGGAGTTATGCGCCAAGTTAAAGTGAACTGAGTAGAGTCGTGTCGTAGATGTCGTGACGTTTCTTTCTCGGCGATTTATTTTACCTATTGCATCTTTTTTTTTATACTCATTTACGTAAGCAAACTATGTCGATACTAGGAAAATATTAACAGAGAAACGTAAGGTGTAATACACATAGTAAATCGGTAAGGAAACGGTGCTGCGAAGTCTCCTGTGTCCTCAGCCCCGACATTCTCATCATTGTCTGCTGGGTTTAGTTTTTTTGGCGCCAAAGTCTGGGGTGAATTACGTCCTCTTGATGCTAATGAGGTCGTTAAGAGGCGAGAGAGAGGAGGTGTGAGGGGCTGAGCAGCGGGTGAAGGGGTGGATATTGTGAACCCGGTGGACTGCAGGCTGATGTTCCAGTCCTGTCGGTGGGTGAGAGGGGAGTAGTTGGGCAGTGGAGCCGACCAGATATATCAGTGCCACCACGTGAAGGCATCTCCCTCTCCAGCAGTGAAGGGTTGGATGAAGAATAGAGGCAATATAGGGAGCAGCTGCCCCTCTGCCCCTCCCATGGCTCACCCAGGCAATAACACTGTCAGCCCAGCCAACAGAAACTCCTTGATATAGTGCTCTTACCAAGTCGCAGTTTTTCTCGTGGATGGGGAGGGACAGGTAGCTTTAACAGCGTGATATTCTTCCCCCTTTCCTCCATATTCTCTTTTTCCTCCATCCTTCAACTTTGAGACGACGCAATAAGATTTATGAACTTTACAACTTTGAAATGAAAATGAGGTGAGCGTATAACCTTAATGACTGGTTCTCAACTGTGAATTAATCAGTCCTATTTCTCTTGAGGTTGTCCTGAATTACTGTACTGATACCACAGTGTAGGTAATAATGTGAGTTCTGTTGATAAGATTTCCAACAGAGTAAATTGCATAAGAGAGCGCTCACATTCATATCACTTACACACGAAACACTGACTAGTCTTTTGGTGGAAGCTGTGATTAGTACATGCAAGATCTTTCATTTTAGAGCCAAAATTGTGCAAGATTTTTGTACTTAGAACCGTCTACTGAGAGAAACTGAAACTGAAGAGAGACCAAAGAGTACTCAAAGCGAAGAGCAACTCGCGGAATGATAATAACAGAACCACCAGCCCATGACTCGGACTCTGCCTCGAGGTAACGGAGCCAGAATAAGCGTCAGTAACATCCACAGTTTTCAGAGAATCATGCGGTCTAATAAATTTTTCGCTGCTCTCTATTTTCGAGCATATTTATTGCGGAGCGGCGCCCCCTTCCCCCCCTCCCTTATTGCTGCATAGGGTCTGTGTTGCCTTTGTTCCGTGGCAGGCCGGGAATTAAACGCGGCGAGAACAGTGGCTGCTGCGCTGTCAAATATGTGCTCGTTCGACACCCTCTGATTATCCCGGTATTTTGAAGCGCTGCGTAGATTGCATGGATACATACGTGCATTCATACATTTATTTGTTCATTTAGTTAGTTACAGTAGTTATTATTCATCTTTATATACACTCAAATATCCACAAAGAATAAGGAAACATGAAATATCCCTAGTGCTTTCATGCAATGGAAATGGTGAAATGTGTCGAGAACGCAGCAAGATTTTCTTTGTCAATATCCAATGTTATTTTTGCTAACAGACGCGCAACACCAGCCGTCGTAGGAGCGTATTTTTATAATGAATGCAGAATGCTGAGTTTAGCGTCGGTTATATTGTAGTCAGTTTTTCATCCGATAGATATGGATAGATAAGTCGTGGTAGCATAAAACTCGATGAACATTCTTTTATGGGGTTGGATTGAGTCTTCTTGGTTACTAGTCAGATCAACCCTCAGATCTGACTATAGCTATCACTTGAGCTGAAGCGGGTTGGGGATTTAATCGTACTGTCAGGTTAGAGTACATTTGCCGTAATAAGAGAGCTGTACTTAGAGGTGACGCAGTTATACAGTACAGCATCACTTTCAGATATAGTCGTGAGTGACAGGCAAAACACCCATCAAAAAATCCCCCAGACTACGCCACAGAACCGTCACCGTACAAAGCCAGCTCCCTATCTCGATTCTAGGCGTGGAAAGGCTGAGGTAAAGAGGCCCTGCCATCACGTGACCAACCCGAAGTATGAAGAGCTTTACTTAAATCTAACTGCCTATCTGTCTCTCCGTCTATATCTATCTATTTATGTCTGTCTGTCTATCTGTATCTATTTATCTACGTCTGTCTGTCTGTCTGTCTTTAGCCAAAAGTCCTAATAATCCTGGAAGGGGTGGCCGCAGACAAATCGACTCCATGCCACACTGTCCTCCATCACCAGGCTGCCCTCCCTCAACGTACACCCTTCTTTTATATACCTCTCCATCCTATCCTCGGTCTCCTCCTCCCTCTCACCCTTCCACCCTGAGCTCTGTTATTCCCCTGATAGATTAATCCCTCTGCCTGCGGATTACTTGATCTGCATAAACTTCAGCTCTTGAGACTACGTAACTGTGCTCATGAAAAACCTAGGGCACCAAAAACGGTCAAAGGGTTAAACTAATTGGACCTGGAATGACCTGTTGCCACGTGATGCGACTGTACCTTGGACTCATCCCGGGGCTAATTTTGTAACGCCTTCTTCTCAGCCATTCATTTTCCACATTGAACTGTACTAACGCTCTTATATGTTAGTGATGGCAAATGTTCATCTACCAGATATACATTTTATACAGAGGAAAATAAAGGAGTTAGATGGAAAACACATCATTGAAGACGAGGCTACTAAAGTGTCCTGTGCCACTCAAAGTACGACCATGACCCCATGTGCCAGAGTTAGCAGCTGCTGATTCTGGTTCCGAACCACGAACTGCTGAATATCAGGAAATCAGACTCGATTGGTAAAGCCGATACTTCCTTGATGAAAACCATTTGACTTAATGCTAACGAAGCCTGCGGAAGCGGATCAACAAAAGGTTTACACATGCAGGCACTTGCACAGCTGTCCGTGTTTGATGTTGGAAATATTAAGACACAGAAAAGACAGTGCACAGAGAGCAGATTAAACAATGATTGTCCTACGTTAATATACTTTCGTTGTTTGCCATGACAGCACTGAATTTACCATGTCGTTGCTGTTCTTCCCCGTAACTTATTTGCCCTCGCTTCCTTCAGCTCTTCCTCCCTTTATTTTCCTCTATACTTGCATCCATTCTCCGTTTAAAGTCATCCTCATCCTCGTGAATCATCCTGTCCGTTTTCTTCCTGAAGTATACCGTACTGCCTGCATTTCTCCCTCGTCATTACTACCTAACCTACTCATCCATCTGCCGTATTTTTCTGCCCCATCTTTCTTCCACCCCAACACCCAGTTTACTGTGGTTCTCTTACCCGCAACTTCTCCACCCTACTTTTGTGCTTCATCGTTTCACAGTCCTCTACATCCCTGCTGCTGCACTCATTCCCACCATAATTCTGTTTTTATATCCCTCATCTCCCCCCTCTTCATACTCCTCCCCACCCACCCCCGTTCTTCTGTTTATTCTCCCCATGCCTCTATATCCCTACTGTTGTTTTGCCCACATAGTTCCCTAATCCACTGCTTATTCCACCATACTTCCATCTATACTCCTGCTTCTAAATTCTTCACCTTCCCTCCTCACCACACACATATCTCCTCAACAGCCCCCTGCTCTCTTGCTGTACCTCCATATACCTATATACCCCTACTTCTATACCCCTAATCCCCTCCCCATTCATTCCTACCTCCCTTACTCCTCTGTTCATCCTACTACTACATCATTCACTCTCCGTCTCCCCACCACCCCTGCTGTTCTTTTTTCTCCCCTTTCCTGCGTCTATACATCTCTACTGCTGTCCCCCTCACCCCTCATCCCCTCTTTCGTGCCCTTCTGCTCATCCTCTCTTTGCCGCTACATCCCTACTGCTCCTCCCCTCGCCCCTCCCCTTCCGTCCCCTACACCCATTGATGGATCAGCCTTCCGCCGGGTTTTTTTTGTGAGGGTCTTTGTTTGTCCTGGAGTAAGACAATGATGGGGGGGACGCTGATGGAACAAGATACGAACAGAGGTACAGAGATGAACCGTTCTGAGGAGACACTTGGAATAAATATGGAGAGAAACCACAAAAGAAAAGTCGCATGAATTTAGAGTCACAAGAAGAGAATACAGTAGCATAGATTATAACGAGGAGACAGCAGAGTGTGCAGAGAAACCACAGAGAATCAGATTGGGCCACAGGAGAGAATACAGATGCAAGAGTCAATATACAGGAGAACCTAAAGAGACTG
The DNA here is from genome assembly GCA_018397915.1 of Birgus latro. Lineage (NCBI taxonomy): Eukaryota > Metazoa > Arthropoda > Malacostraca > Decapoda > Coenobitidae > Birgus > Birgus latro. Next base: position 71,533 of record JAGKTI010001018.1, on the reverse strand, counting down.
GCAAGAGTATGGAGAGAACCACAACAAAAATTAAAATGCCACAGAGCAGAATACAAGGGGACGAATGATACTGGAGAGGGAGTCGTAGAAGTGCACAGAAAGCAAAAAATAAAGAGACAAAGGGAGAGAAGGGCACAGAATAAACAATAGGGAAAGGCAGAGTATAATGTCGGTCAAGAGGGAAGCGAATAAGAACACAGAACGCCACAGAGGCCATTAAGAAGAGCACAAAAGGAAGAATGAAAGGAAAGGCCACAGAACACAGCCGTCGTGGGCGTGCCGTAGAAGTAGGTAGAGCGAAGAACCACACACTCGAGTCCCATAGAGGTAAAAGAAAAGGATGTGGCAAACAAGGAACTAGAATACATTTGTAAAGAAAGGCATAAAGAAAGAAGAATAAGGAAAACTACAGATAATGCATGGAAGCGACGAAGAGAGAACTAAAACACTATTTTAAAGGGCCAAAACAAGGAAAAGAGTAGAAAAAGAAAACTATAAAAAACTAAAAATGATAAACAGTACACCAGAAAACTTTTATAATGAAAGGCATAGATAGAAAGATAGAAGAAAGAGGATAGAAAAAAAACTGTAGATAAGAAACAGAGGTGGCAAAGAGATAACTAGAACACTTGTAAACAGAGAAAAAAGTTAAAGGACAGAGAAAAGGAAGCTATAGAAAAAAGGCAGGGAAACGAGAAGTAAAAGAATAGAGAAAGAACTATAAAAAGAGGGAAGGAGAGGAGCCACAGCCGACCAGAGAGGCGTGAGGAAATTGTCTATAGAAGAGTGATGAGGCTGGGAGTAGCGGGATGGGAACCTGTCTGCTCCACGTCACTAGAGATGGATGGCTGACTACAGGAATAATGGGAAGCGCAGGACTCTTAGTGGGTATTTAATTAGCACGGCGTTGTGTGTGTGTGTGTGTGTGCGCGCGAGAGAGACAGACAGTGTACATTCATCTGTATACTATAACGTTACCCCTCAAGCAAGTATACAATAGAGCCATTAAGTATTATTGATGTAACTAGCGTACGTTTAGTGTAAAGTTTATATCATTTACTTATTCCTGCAGTACAAATGAGGCTTCAACTTTCAACCAGTAGCTAACTTCACTAACTCAGCGTCGAAATAGATGCGCAAATGCAACCAGAATTCCCTCCAAAATTCAAGTCTACAGTTTACGTCTCAGAAAATTCTTACACGTGGCCCGTATAAAATTTTCGTTGATACAGTAATCCCTAAAAATAGTAATGCTTATATATTTTCTGCGGACGGGATTTTTTTTTTTTTCACAGTGGATTAATCTTTTTCTCCTCATTTCCCCCTCCCTTGCCAACATCTCGTATCCCCTTATCAGAAATCGTCTCCCTGCGTATCTCTCAGCCTTGGTATACGAGGATCCTCACTCCTTTCCTCACTGATTCTCCTCTTCCTTTCCTCAGTCCTGGTTCTAATAAACGTTCACCTCTCTCTCTCTCTCTCTCTCTCTCTCTCTCTCTCTCTCTCTCTCTCTGAGCCACGACGCTGTTCCTCCTTTCCTCTCGCCCATTTACTCTTATCTTTTCCTCTCCGTTCCTTCTCTATTTCTCTTCTTTATCGCCCTGGAGGAGAGGTTTTCCCGACATCAGGACTTATTTATCGTGGCCTGCGCCCTCTGAACCCAGCCAAGCGCGGAGGAACCAAGGCGCGGGGCTCCTAAGTTTTCTTGCGATCGTAAGGCCAGATTTTACTTTTGAAAACAAAGTTGTAAATTTCGGTTTTGCCCACAACTCTAGATACTTATTGGCTTAAAGTTCACTGCTGGTTTAATATAGGGGATTCATAATTTTGTCTCCCAGTTTCCATATGATTTGCAAAGACAACAAGATTAGAAATTGTGGTTTTGTTGATAACTGTAGATACTCATTGTCTTAAAATTCCCTCCTGGTTTATCAAAAAGAATAAGGAATTTTTGTCTCCCAGTTTCCACGCGATTTGATCAGATAGCCTGCGTTCATCGCTTCTGAATCCGCTTAAAAACGAAAATTGGAAATGCTACACAATTTCTCTTTTACGTTATTTTATTTATAGTAATCACGTCCAGTGTAAAGCCCTTGCTACAGACAACCAGCCAACTGTGAGGAAGCCAGGATTAGTTCAAAGACCTAACTGTAGTTCTTTCACGTTAACTTTGCTCAAATTTTCGTCCTTGTATAGCTTATTTCACGTAGGTCAGTGGCAGAAAAAGACAGTATTACCGCACTTCAAATTCCATAACATCTCTTCGTAACACCATAATCTAGTGTTAACCTCTTGCTGCAACTCAGCATTTGAGATGGAGAAACTAGGATTTTAGACCAAGGTAGAGTAAAACGAGTATAATCTCAACGCTGCCTTTGAAATTATTAAAAGAGTTTCCTTGTCATTCAGCAGACTTCTCCGACAATTTCCACTCCAGTTTTTTAAAGATTATCTCTAGTTTTATTTCTTGTCTTTTACTAATCTGTCCGGGTCGATTGTATCCGCCATAAAATACAAAACAAGAAAAGAAAATACACAATGGTATTGACTGGAGTACGTGCTGATCTGTCTGTTTATTCATTAAACTTGCGTTCAATAATTTTAAGATTGATGATAATGTTATTTTTCCTCTGAGAGACGTGCAAGCTTTCCCAGTACGAAGTGTCAGTCAGTCACAGGCAACACAAGGGCGGCAACAGCTATCATATCATTATAATCTAGAATCTTAAGAACCTGGTCCTGGTAAAAGTATGCTCTCCGTGAGATTACCCTTTCATTTTTATTGCTACAGTTACCTATATTATGCGAACCAATACCTGTCAATTTTATTCAGGAGAGAAAATCCTATTAATCATAGACTTATAATATGGTACTGTCTTCAGCACACCTAGTAATTATATTTAGGCTAACATCAGGCGACTTTGTCCTCTCAAGAACAGTCCAAATGATAAAAAAAATAACTGCCGTCGCTCACTTCATTATCCACCGAGTCATATTCATTTCATGCTCACTCCACACTGTGATAGAAAACCTGTTATACAATCCTGTGTATCATCTTAGAATATTGTACATTACTTATCCTGTGTATCATTTAAGAACACTGTACATAACTTACTGCCATAACCCTGTTGTATATGAAGTATTGACGTGTGTGTGTGTCTTCCCGTTGTGCAGCACGCGGCGGGGCCCCAGCCAGCCCAGCGCGGGGAGCGGCGCCCCTCGGCTCCCGTCCTCCATTCCGGCACCAAGTTCCGCCACGGCCTCCTGCAGCTGATGATCCACACCATCGACCCTCTGCACGACGGTGAGTCCCGCCCCTCCTCTCCCTCCTGGCTGCTGCTGCTGGTGGTGATGCCGCCCTGCTGCTGCCGCTGCTGCCTCTTGCTGCGCCGCTGTCAGGGTCCTCGGCCTCCCTGACACTCCATCACAGGCCAGGGATATGATAGGCAAAGTCCGTCTGGGGGTACAGTGGGGTTCAGAAATTGTGTCACGTGGAGTTACAGTAGGGATCGAAAGTTGTGCCAGTTGTACAGTCTGGGTAAAAGGCTGTATCACCGGAGTCAGTGGTAACGGAGGTACGCAGTTTTCATCACCACTGACTCTCCAACATAGTTTTTGACACCTGCTGTACATTCTCCAACATAGACTCTCCTGCACAACTTCTGACCCCGACTATGCATGAGGTGCCTTACACGCCAGCCCTCGTGCCTTAGCTTTGGCCCAGGCTTAGTGTAATTCAGCTGGGGTTGTGGGTTGTGTCCTGCAGGGATGTGTACACCTGAAGGCAGTATAATGTTGGTTTAAGGTTCAGGCAGCATTTTGAGTCCCAGGTACATAGGCGATTGAAGCACAGGATCCCCCCCCTCTTTGACAGTTTATATATAAGTTAATTTCCAGCACATTAATACTCGTCCTTTTTTTCCCCTTCGAAGTACCATTTTATAAGTTAAATCGCACTTAAGGAAATAATATTGTTCTTAAAGCAGCTGAATTTGAACTCTTGTGACGGTGGAATATTTGTGAAGGTGTATTTCAACGCAGCCAGCTCGATATTTAGTAAGCATACACTCGTTCCTCTTCCGCTGCTGAGAGGGGGCACTTTCCACCCTCCTCTGAGTATGATTGCTAGTTATAACATAGGGTTTATTGTAGATGGCTTTGGAGATTTCGTAACACATCTTTAGCGATTTATGCTGCACAGTAAACCTCAATACCGTCATGTATATGTTATTGATGTAAAATGTGTCAGTATTAAGACGATNGGTACACTCTATCCTTGTCTCTAACGCCTAAGGACACACACTTAGTAACACAAGCCCTTCACAAGCCCTTCACCACTTTCCTGTACTCTTTTTACTCTGACTTGGCCTAAAATTAATTCCCTCCATCTTGCATGCTGAGTTGTAAGAATAGATTAACACTAGATTATGCTGCTGGTCACGATGAAGTGCTATGGAAAAGGATGTAGAGCCGTAGTATTGTCTTTTTCTGTCACTGAGCTACGAGAAATAAGCTGTAAGGGGATGGAAATTTGGGCCAAGTTAGTGTAGAAAGAGTATGATTTATCTCCTTCAGCCTGAGGACGTGTTTTTATTTGGTCCTAATTGACGTGAAGCTGCAGGGTGGTCTGTAAATAGCGCTGCATTGGAAACTCATCTGGTGGTATCTTACGTGTTTCGAGGATGGCTCAGTTGCAGGTGTGGGTGTGCGTGTGACAACGGGGGGTGTGAAGTAAATAAATGCTGCAGGATAGACATTGGTAACGCGTGGCAGAGGGGAGTAGGAGAGGAATGAATGATGCAGGATAGACATTGATAACGCGTGGCAGGGGGGAGTAGGAGAGGAATGAATGATGCAGGATAAACAACGATAACACCGACTGGACTGTCCCCGTAACACACGAGAAATCACCCAGCGGAATCAAAGAACAGTGTTATATATGGACCACCCTGTAATTCATTCATCTTATAGAGCACCCCCTCGTACTGTAAGCTTTGTATAATCATCCAGTCTCTTAAAAAAACAGAATAACGTCTGGAGAAAGCAAGAATAGACTAAGGACGTCATCGTGGTGAAGAGGTTAGGTTTATATAAAGTTTTTACCAAGTTAGGAGGTGCTGGAGAGGGACTCCTTCACGTGGTGGCACCGATATAACTGGATGTTGGAGATGCCCGGTCATACAAATGTCCCTCAACACCCTCCCTGTCCCCCCAGAAGGAGGATAGTGGTTTGCAGGAGAGAGAAAGTTCAACCTGCAGTTCATAGGGTTCAGATGAGCCTGGGGATGCAACTACCACCACTACCAAGTTACGAATAAATTACAACAACCTTTAAAAAACTGTTCCGTAGTAGATTCAAAGCATCACACGTAATACTCGTAACTGTGTAAAGCAAATAATATAACGAGTTTCTCAGAACCCCGTGTAGTCGGCCCTTTAAGTCGGGTATCCGCCACTATTTTTTCTTTTTTTTTCACACTTTCTGCTGGACTAATGTGTTTTGCCGAAGCCTTCCTCTTGTATTTCCACTTGCATCCCGTCCTTCACAATCTCTCCAAGCCGCTTATGAGCTCAGTCCCTCTCTCTTTCTTCTTTCGTCGGCCACATTGCATTTCCAGTTTTATTTTTGGGACGTTTGTGTGGTTGTAAATACATCTTGTTTCCCATTGATGGTATACTTGTTTGGCCATCCTTTTGTTATGACCAGTTTATGTGCGATTATTCTGTCTCTTGTAACTTACTTCAGAGTTTATGGTTTACGATTTTTTTTTTTTTACAGAGTTGGATTGAGTTTCCCATATCTGGACCTTATTTATTTTACTCATCAGCTTCTTACTGTCTTACGGCGCGATGATCTGGTGTTTAAAGATTTGTTGTGGTGGTGGTGGTGGTTTTCGTTACACCCGCGCGTGCTATGACTCCGCGTGTTTGTTGTTCCGTCTTTCTGTCAATTAGCAGTATTGTGGAAGTGCAACAAATTTGGAATAATGATTGAGGACCACCAGTGCAATAGGTATTAAATTTTTGCAGAATATATCCAAAATCAAGGTCACAGATCAAAATCAAAGGTTAGGCCATTTGACCGACTGCTTCCGTACTGAACAAGCAGGACGCGGGTATTGGTCTGTCTGAATGCTCCATCTTCTATTGCTCATTGTTTTCCCTCGATATTCTGTTCCGAGTTTAATAATGTCTTACTTAAGCTTCCTTCTTTATCCTCTTAAGACTCTTGTTATGGTATTCTTTTCCAGCTGACGTGTCTTTGTACTGAGCTTCTTTGCTGTTTTTCACCGTTTTAATCCGGTAATCCTGTTCTTTTCCTTTGTCTCTCCTGTTGTTTCCTCTTTCTCCTACTGTAATACGTTTCTTCTGTTGTGATGTTTTTCCTGTTGTGATCTGTTTCCTCTTCCTCCTGCTGTAATACGGTACATTTCTTCTGTTGTAATGTTTTCCCTCTTGTGATCTGTTTCATGTTTTTACTGTTTTGATGTTTCCTTATTTTTCCCCTTATGATGTCCTGTTGTCATCTGTTCTGTTTCCTCTCTTATGATGTTTCTTTTTTCCCCTCGTGTTTTTTCTCCTTTTGTGCTGTGTTTCCTTGATTCGCCTGTTGTAATGGTTCTTCTGTTGTAATGTTTCTCGTGTTGTGATCTTGTTACCGTGTCGCGTTGTGTTTCTTACCGATATAATCCCATTTCTTATAGTTTCAATTTGGCTTTGTCTCATTATTATTGTTTCTCCTCCCCCTTCTTCCCCCTCCCTCAATCTTTCTCTAACCCTGCATTTATAAACCCTCCTGAGCTTAAGTTATGCATAAAATTGCTATATATACATTTGTTTTCACACACAAGGTTGTAAAACACTCCACAATTGAATATGGAGTGAATATGTAAGTAAGAAATTATCACAAACAAACCTATCTGTAATATTATCTAACAGTTTTGGAGACGTATTTATCAGCGTAAAAAATTCATATAATAATGTGTAAATACGAGCCCGAGCGACGTCCTTCCCTTCATATAAAGGTTTTCGCTAATCTCATGGCGTCGTTCCAAAAGACACTTTACTCCCCACAGGATCTTCTCTTCACTCGACCTCTCAGTCAGTATTTTCCTCCTTAAAGCTTTCTCATCACCCCAGACGTTTTCTCATCCTGTATTCATCCTCCTTTAGCATCGGCTTCTGTTCCCTTTTTTAACATGGCTCTCTTCTTCCTAACAAAGCCTTCACTTCTTCAGTCAGTCTTCTTCCTCCTTCACAAGTGTTCTCTCCTCCAGTCAGTGTTCTTCCTCAATAACATAGCTCTCCTCTTCACACGACATTCCTCCACTCCTTGGGTCAGTAGGCATCCTCTCCCAACAAAGCTCTCCTCTTCATAGGTAACTAGGTCAATAAATAAAGGTGTAAATACATAAACTCAAGCAAAAATATATACTCCAGCAGTGAACCAAGAAATAATAACAAATAATCTTCCTTCTTCAGTTGATGCTCCCTCCCAAACAACAGCTCCCTCCTCCTCTATTGTCCTCCTTCACTTAATGCTTCCGCTCCTTTGTCACCGCTTTTTCATCTTAATATAATTTTCCTTCTTTTTGTGTCTCGGCTCCTTGATTTATTGACACTGTTTGATCATCTGGCACTTCTTTATCTCTTGGCACCTGTTGATTTATTGGCACTTTGAGATCTGTTTACACTTGTTGAGCGACTGCCACTAATTCTGTTGGCACTTGTCTTATTGAACTTACTGTATTGATAGCACCTGTTGATTTGTTGGCACTTGTTGTTGGTCCAGTGGCACTTGTGGGTTGATATATCGGTTGGAAGTTGTAAATCTGTCTGTTGGTACATGTTGATCTTATTGTTGACACTTGTCTTTTGGCACTTGTTCATCTGTTGGCACTGGTTGAACTATGAGCACTTGTTCTGTTGTCATTTGTTGATCTGTTGGCACTTGTGGGTTGATATGCCTATTGGAAGTTCTAGATCTATCTTTAGGCACAAATTGATCTTGCTCCTGGCACTTGTCCTTTGGCACTTGTTGATCTGTTGGCACTTGTGATCTATTGACACTTACTGATCTACCTACTGGCTGACCTAGCTGTTGGCACTTGTTGATCTGTTGACACTTGTTGATCTGCCTATTGGCACATGTTGACCTCGTTATTGACACTTGTTGATCTATTGGCACCCGCTGATCTCTTGGCACTGTGTCAGAGGAGCCATGCCCCGTCCAGCACCGGAACTGTTGTACTCCTTCATTACGATTCCTTTATTTTTTCATCTTCTTCCTGCCTCAAGACTAGTTTCTTAAGATTAAGGGAGACTTTTCAACTGGATGGGATAGATATAGTTTTCATGAATCCCTTCCTTACAGTATTTGCGTTAAGCTGAATAATATCGATGGATTTCTGAACGATCATTGCAGCTTTTATCACCTCGGCATGGTTGATATTCCTGGTTGAGAGAGGTAGTTCCGTAATTGCATATGCAGCTTATCCTCCTGGTACTTACAGCCCAAAGCACCAATCTCTCCTAAATTTTGCCACATCCGGAAAGGCGGCCCAACTACAGTGTCCCTCAACGTGTCAGTCACTCCCTCGCTGAGTCACTGTGCCGTTTTGAAGGTTGGAGTGTAGGCCTTGTGAGGGTATTGAGGGGTGGGGGTATACATTCATACATGCAGATAGATATAGATAGGATAGATAGATAATTAGGTAGATAGATAGTCCTACTTACATACACACAAATGCACAGTTCCAACACACATATAAGTCCATAATACAAACAAACATGCACATAAATGCACAATACCAACATACCCACACAAAAATGCACAATACATACCCGCACAAAAATGCACAGTACAAACATATACACACATAAATGCACAATACAACAGTACTAGTCGACCGCGTACCTGAGTCGTCTCGGATGTGACGTAAATATGACACAGAGGTGCAGGGGAAGACATCACACACACACACACACACACACACACACACACACACACACACACACACACAGAGAGAGAGAGAGAGAGAGAGAGAGAGAGAGAGAGAGATTGACCAGGAGAGTGTATGTGCGGTAAAGGGTGGGAAGGGAAGGTGGAGGCCACGGATGGGATGGAGGGATGGGGTGGAGTGACATGTGAGAGAGGTGCTTGGATGTGATGGATGGATGGGATGAAGTGGTATATGAGAGACAGTAGTGTGAGTTTATAAAAGGGCAGCGTGATGGCGGAGGAGAGGATGACATGGAGGCGATTCATTTGTGGCCACCCCTTCCGGGATTATAGCGTTTGGCGGAAGAGAGAGAGAAAAAGAAAATATTTCTATATTTATGCTGCTATAAGAAAGGATACAGATAATATACAAGAGAAAAATAAATCGCTAAAGAAGAAATGCCTGAAAGCCTTCTAACCTGATGAGAATACAGACGTAAAAACCGTTCTCGTATCAGCATTAGATATTTCCTTGTGTACATCATCCTAAGCCCAGTATTATCGCATTGCATCATGATATTCTCTTGTGTACTGTTTATATCTGTTAAACCCCGTCATTCTTTGCGGCGGTAACTACACGAGGACATCAGGGTGTAATAAGCAATATAATTTGCTGAGGAAAAGGTGTTACGATATCTCCTACACCAACGTGAATATTGACCTTGATAATTAGCCCTTTGGTACCGCGACATAGAGTATAGTCATGCTAAAGTTCATTGACAGTCCCCTGCTAGTGTTGTGCCCTGCTTAACCTTAAGAAATATCGTCTGGGAGTAGCATGAATTAACGCGGACAAAAGTATTAGATGCAGGAGCATCGGGGCCCTTCAGCTATTGCCCTTAGTATGGTGTGGTGTGGGGGGTTGATTTTGTCCAGCGTTGTTGGAGGAGGTGGTATGGTGTGGTGTGGCTTCTCTGAAACCTTTAGTCTACGGGAGTTAACACCTTGCATCCAAAATCGTTAGTGAGAGACAGACAGGCAGAGCCGCTCCTAAAGAGGCTCAATAATCTAAGTAACCTGACTGACACTGGTACAATAAGGTTATATGATTAACGTGATCATTGGGCGAATCCTACCATTATCTGGTCAAAGTTACCATGTTGATTACATAGGGAGTAAGGTAAAAATCAGTAATATTATTGGAGTTTAACCATCATTCCGAAATTTTGCATGTAAGTTTTAGAGGCCAAGAAAATTCTAGCCAAGCCACTTGGAGAGAGTCAAGCCATATCAAATATGTCAGTGTTTTTGCGAACAGCACCGATTCCCACGTTCCATCTTCCAGAGCAGAAAACTTTATCTTGTTTTGTTCGTATCAAATTATAAAATTCATAAATAGCCGTTTATCTTTTAAATGTATACGAAGTCGAGTAACCATAATGATTTGTCTAGTAGTCTGTCCAGTAAAATCTGTTGTACTTTTAATGTGACGTGAAAATGGAATCCCTCTGCCGTTGGTTTCATCCGGCAGGCGTTGTGAAGGCGTTTATTGCCCTCATCAAAACCTCACCCCAGACCCTTTCCCGCAAAACAACCCACCAGCAATACCAGGCCATTAGATTTGTGCCGTAAAAGTAAATTTGACGTAAAGACAGCAATCCTGGCAGCGGGTGACGCCTCTGAGGAACACTTTATGGCCAACAAAGCCTCGGGTCGCGTCATATGCCACGCCGTTATGTCTAGGGGGAAGGTGACAGCTTGCCCTCCTGTCCTCTTCGCTGTTAATTTGAGAACACTCCTATAGGATCATTTTCCGAGGAGCGCTTTAAGCTCAAGGATTTTTTATTCTGAGGAACACCCTGTTTTGATGAACACTATTCAAGGGAACACATTACTCTGAGAACACTTTAATTTGAGGAGTAGTATATTTTGAGGAACCCTGTTCTGATTAACACACTGCTCTGAGTAATACTTTGTCCTGAGGAACACTTTATTCTGAGGAACACTTTTTTCTGGGTAACACTTTATTCTGAGGAACACTATTCCGAGGAACAATTTATTCTGAGGAACACTTTTCCCCGAAGAACACTTTATTCCGAAGAACACTTTATTCTGTGGAACACTATTCTGAGGAACACTAATTTACCAGCTAGGCCTCGGGGTGACGTCATATGCCCCGCCATATCTGGAGGGTGAAGGTAACAGCTTGGCCTGTGCTCCCTTTCCCTGTTACTTCCAGAACCTTCATAGGGTTATAAGTGAGGAACACTGTATTTTGACGAACACAGGTTTGAGGTTCACTTTAATTTAGAGAACACAATTTTGAGATACCAGGTGGGCATACACTTTAGTCTGAGGAACGTTATTATGAGGAACAGTTTATTTGAGGAACACTTTTGGGAATACTTTATTTCAAGAAACACTTTACGAAGACTTAATTCAGAGGAGCACTTTATCTGAGGAACAGTTTAGATGAACACTTTATTTCGACGAGCATTTTATCACCAGCTAAACCTCGGCATCGCGCCATCTACCACACCATACTGGGAAGAGGGTGAAGGTGACAACTTGGCCTGCACTTTACTTCACTGTTAATCCCAGAACACTTCATGTCACTTATCTCGTCACTTAGGGAGGCGCCTTAGCACTTCTTCCTTACTAGCGTATTGCTGTAAATGGCACGTAAATATTCCTTTGTAGTTTATCTATATATTAACGTCGATATTACAAAATCATAAAGAGCTTACGGGAGAGCAGTAAGGTATAAGCTGCAAAATAAATCGCTTAGGAAGAGGTGCAACGAAGCCTCCTATGTCATTCAAGGTACAGAGGCTTTCCCATACGTTTTCCTAAGCCATCTGTTTTGCACATTACCCCTTAACATTGTCTTACAAGCTACTTATGCCGTTTCAGTCGACATAGTTTATATAAGGTTAGCGTTTTTCTTCCTCTCTGGACCCTACCTCATCCCATTCTTAGGGAGGAAAAGAAAGAGGTCGAGATGAAGATGAGAGGAAAAACAATGGGAATGATGATGATGATGATGGTGACAGGAAAAGCAGTTGACATGATAATGATGATGATGATGATGATGATGATGATGATGATGATGACGTGTTGCATACAAAGACAAACTGGTAAGGAAGAGGCATAGGCAAGCCACTTAAACTAACGAGAATTATATAAACACATTCTCTTGCCATTATGAGGAGACACGGGTTCAATTCTTAGACAGGCCAGACTCTCTCACAAAGTTGCCTTCGCCTTTGTCCCTATTCGGCCAACAGCACAATTAGGGACCTTGAAGTAACATTGACAGTCGCCAGTTGTATTATGGAGGGAGATATGGAATTAACAGACATACAAATATACTCTCTGCCTTAATAATCTTCGTGCAGTTGATAGGCATTTAATCTCAGCTTTCTTTACTTTTGAGGAGCTGTTCCACGCGCGGCCTCTGCATGAGATGTATTTAACCACTGGCTACAGCAAACCAGCATGCTGTAGTGAGCTCTTTTTGCACTGTTACCCTGTTGCCAGCACTCCTTTTCCACGCTTCCTATGCATCTGTACAGGGTGGTCAGTATATCGCCCTCCCCAGTCCTGTGTGTGGTGGGGATATCTCAGTCAGATAGGGTGAGGAGCGACTTTCATTTTACTGAATCGTGAAGCTACTAATCACACATACTATCAGTGAACGTAAGTAAAAAAAAAAAAAATGTTATAAAGCTTGAAAAAATTTATGCGAGGTAGAAAATGATACAGGATAGACACTTGCAATGCTGACTGAACCGTCCCCACAAACACGCAGATACTGGGATGCGTAATATATCGACCACCTTATTTTCAGCACGAAGAAAAGCAGTGATCTTGAGACGGGAGTGGGCTGGCGGTCGAATATGCTTACAGCTCCCTGTAACTAACCAGCTTGGCGAGCACTAAAATCTCTTTGGTAATCCTGTCAATGGCAAACGTACAGTCAATCATTTATTCAGATGGCGCCGTTCTTCCTCATAAAGGTATCCACAAGCTCGCGAAACTAAATCAAATGCCAAAACTACCTAATTGCGTCTCGAAGGAATCTCCATATTAAGGTTGACCATGACACAGCTGATGCTTTCTGTGAACTGGAAGCTAAACCAAGTGCCAAAGCTAGCTCATTACCTCCCGTAGTTGCTGGAAACTGTTGCGAGAAAAAGAACTCTAAGATGCGTAGTAAGGTTTATAACAATGTGACAATCTCAGCTTGGACTTTGCCTGTTTACTTGTGGCTGAATGTGTCCTGCGTGAGTGATGATTGTGGCTTGTTACCAACTTTGTAGCCACATTTTACACTCAAGACATAGTTTTTTGTTTTCGTGACAGGTTTCTAACTCCTTTCAGCTCAGTTGATGACCAAGTGTAGTTAGATTGGAGGGTTTATTTGACTCGACATCATGGAAGACCCATACAGTAGACACCCTTCTACGCACAGTTAACACTAAAAATCCCGAAAAAAAAATGTAATAGACAGCAGGGTCATGATTTACAAGCATGCTTGTCGAAGGACACCTCATCTTTTTAATAGCTGTTGGCACAGCGGCTAACGACTGGAGGTTGTAGGCGGCTAGAGTCAGGTTCGATCCCGGGGTGATGTGATTAACATACTGTACACTGAAAACAACCGAAACAAGGCCATAGCTCCCCCTGGCGACAGTGGCCCTAGTAGCAGTATGACATAGTAAAAATATTAAAAAATGACAAACACGAGTAAAGAAAATAGTTACATTTTGTCATGCACTTGGTATGCGATAAGAGGTGGCTTCTGAAAGACATAAGGTGAGCGGACATGATGCCCACCGAAATGATACACAGTGATGCCCAACTTCCAGAAAGTCTGTAGTGTCTACACGCTAATCCCAGTATTCAGTCATTTCCTATATACCTAACACCTCCACAATAACTAATCGTCCCAATTTTACCAGACTATTGACCTTGACCTTTACCTTTGACCGCTGACCTTCAAAAAATTAATCACTTGTTCCTTAGGTGGTCTGACTGAACAAAACAACTTCAAATCTAAAGCTAGACAATCGTCCACCGTCTCTTTATTCCCAGTGCCATCCCAGTCCAAACATTGTAAGCGTCCCCTAGAGGTGAATATCATTTTTTTATTTATTCCATTAATCATGCCTCCTTATCCAGCACCCATATTTACTAGTGTCTTCTGGTTGTCCTTATGGTGGTTAGGGTAGCACTGCCATCTCATACACCTTTAATTAATGTTGACACTAAATCACCCTTATGCAGTCCCCTTCCAGTCTTTCTATTCAGGTTCATGTTATGTATCAAGGCCACTTTTCTTCCTTGACCCACTTTGCATTCCGCTTCTTGTCACTCCTCCTCTCTCTTTCCCCTTAATGTACACTTCCCTCTCTTTCCTCTTAATGTACACTTCCCCTCGCTTCCCTCTTAATGTACACTTTCCTTTTCTTCCCTCTTAATGTACAGGTCCCCTCTCTTCCCTCTTAATGTACACCTCCCCTCTCTTTCCACTTAATGTATCAAGGTACTAAAAATCTTCCACCACTTCAAACCATCACCTGTTCCCCAGCACGTCACGTAAATCACTTTTCTGAGCAACTAACACATTATTTTTATCAGTATTTTAGACCCCATTTATTAAGGTCCCAAACACATAATCGAATACTCTATGAATCAGCTCCTCTCACCAAATACCACATTACTTTTACCTACAATCATGTCAAGATTCATCCATCTATAATTTGGAAGGACGTGAATATAATCGTATGCACTCCCACGTAAATGTATTCAACTTCGGATTTACGACCAGATCTTTGATGCTGTGTGTACGTTAATTGGTGACTGTAGACCCGTATCTCTCCGTAGGGGAACTAAGAATTTGCTCTGAAATCATTCGTGTTTTTCATTTAGAGAGAGAGACAGAGAGAGAGAGAGAGAGAGAGAGAGAGGGAGACAGACAGACATACAGACAAACAGAGACTTGTTAACAGAACCAGTACCATCATCTAATTTGTATCATTCAAGGCTTGGCAGTGGTTATGCCCTGTGGAGAGAGAGAGAGAGAGAGAGAGAGAGAGAGAGACTGACCAAGAGTGTTTAAAAGTATCAAGACTGAAAGGAGGAGAAGAAAAATAAAACACAAGGAAAAGAGATAAAATAAGAGAGTATGTAAGGGAGGATGGTGTGTTGTGGAAGAAAGGCTATAAGGGACGAAAATACCTGTACTCTGTTCACTTTAACTTGGTCTGAAACTGCTACCTCTCTGTCTTTATCGCCGAGTTGTAATGAGAGCCTAAAACCAGAATACGATGCTAGTCACGAAGAAGTGCTATGGAAATAATGTAGAGTCCCAGTGTCATCTTATTTCACCATTGAGCTCTATGATTTAGGTAGCATATGGACGAAAATCTCGGCCAAGTTAAGGTGAACAGCCTTTAGAAATCGTCTTGTCGAAGCCGCCCCTCACAGGATGCGGCGTCAAGGAGTAGGCACAGAATTATAAGGACACATTTGAAAACCTCAAAACGTTTCGTAACTGATTTTTTTTTTTTCAGGGTATGGTTAGTACGTTTGAAATGTAACCTTTTTTTGTGTGTGTGACAGATGCCTTACTAATCTCTGTTCTCAGGAAAAACTTGTCTATTGGCCTTATTATAATTAGAAGATTTCGCCTCAGTGCCCGTGCTGTAAGTGACTTCAGAAACACGTACTTGGTTAATGTTGAATGGTTTTTGCTATTTTGACCCAAGGTTTATATGTTGTGGATGGTTATCTCTCTCTTCATCCCTTTTGGTGTCATCAAGTAGTTCCTTCTTTTCCTTGAAGTGGCCTGACCCCTTATCCCCAGTTGCTATCACAGGAATACTTCTCTGTAGACAGTGTATAAATATAATAGATTTTTTTCCCCAAATCAAATATCTTATACTAGTAAATAAGTCAATTCTTTTATTTAAGTGGTTCATCTTTTCTGTACATATTTTCACAGAATGTAACCTTTTATATATATAGTCTCGTAGAATTTTGATATACAAATTTTTTAATATAGATTTAACTGACATGAGGAATCACACTGTCCCAAAATTCCCTGATCTTGAAGCTTTCCATTTTCTCACCACTGATTGACCCGTAGTTCACGCTGTAGATCTTACATAACTCTTTAGACCTCTTGATATAGTCGAATAATAAACAGTGGTATACTATTTTTTACTCGGCCTAAAATTGCCGACTCTCCATCCTGAATGCTGAGTTATAACAAGATATGTGTTTTTGGGAAATTTATGTGGAAAGGATGTGGAGTCGTAGCATCTTTTTCGTTTGATTGTGCGTCGTGAAATAATCTGGAAAAAAAAAAAAGTAGAAAAAATAATCAGGGCCAAATAGAGGTGAAAGAGCTATGGTGTGATCAGAGTTATTAAAATTCCTGTTTCTCAGTTGGATTTTGGCGCAGTGTGTTCCTGTACAGTGCATCTCTTTAACATCAGGGCCCGTTACTCGTCTGTTAAGGAAGCTCCCTAACACCTCTTCCTGAGCGACTTATTTTCGGATATGGCTGGTTAATATCCTTTTGTACGGTATTTATGCAGAGTATGGCGATGTTGGAAGGATTTACGTAACACAGAGGAGGACAGTAAGTTAGATGTAATAAAGAAAATAAGTCGCTTAGGGAAAGGTGTTACGGAGCTTTCTTAACTGCTGAGAACACGAGCCAAGGAGTGATTTACCTTAAGTGATATCATTCATCCCTATTGCCACTCTATAAAACATGTGAATTGTGTGTATATTGAGTGGGATTAGTTGCATCAGAAGTCAGTCATTCCTAGTCTTTAGCATGATGGTGCTGGAGAGGGGCGCCTTCAAGTGGTGGCACCGATATAACTGGGTGGAGCCACTGCCTGGTTATGGAAGCGTCCCTCAACTCCTTTCATATACCGCGAGAGGAGGATGGTGGACTGCAGGAGGAGGGGAACCTCAGTCTGCAGTCCACCGGGTTCACGTTCCGAGCCTGGGGCCACAACAACAACAGCATGATAAAAAATATATAAGACGGGCAGCTAGAATATTAAACGCTAGGATTTTATTATTATTATTATTATTATTATTATTATTATTATTATTATTATTCCACTTTCCTGACGCCCTGGTAATTTGTCCCGGTCGGGTATTCACTGCCTCATATTCGAAGTATCTAGAGAGATTTCGTAACACCTCTTCCTGAGCGATTTATTCTTAATATTGCCTTATAGTATCCCCTTGTATGTTATTTATGGCGTCTATTCCGATATTAAAACAATATAAATGACATATAATGGGGCGGAGGTGAAATGGCATAATATCTTAAGTAAACAGCTGAGGAAGAGTTGTTACGACACTTCCCGTAGCACTAGTAATACGGCATACGGTTCGATGATGATGATGATGATGATGGATTTATAAGACACACGTTCCTTAACTTCGCGAGTATGTTCAGAATTAATACGATAGGCTTTACTGCTGTTTTTATTTCACATAATTTAGTTACCAGATCCAGAACAGACTACACAATTTTCCTACTTAATTGTTTTCATGTGTTCTTGATTACTGTATTTTGTGTCTATGTGTTATTTAGTCTTGTTTAATCAGTGGTACCTTTGTGTATGCTTTTCCAACTGACGTACGGTAATGTTTTTTTTTAACCCATTCGCATGCTTACATAAACCTGAAAAAAACTTATGACTTCAAACACCTTTTTCTTTTTAATCAGTCGAAAAATTGCTGTTAATATTTTGCATTGTGTTCTGGCAGTTTACTTCGTCTATGTTTGTTGGTTCTTCCTGTTTTCCATATAACTGCGACCTGTATATTTTGATGTCCATTGGCTGTAACCTCCATGAATTTATTTAGCTGTCTATACAACCTCGCATTTAACAAGAGTTCCAGAGCTATTTTTACAACTCTTCCCCTTTTTTTCTCTGTGTACCTATTCCACTCAGTTTTCATCACTTGCAATCGGTGGTAATGTAATGATATTTTGTGGATCGTGTGCTCGTGCCTCCCGACCATTGTGTGATGCGCGTGTCCAGTGTTCCGTTGTGGCCTTGGGAGGAGATTCACGAACAGATTTACGATCGTTTCCCCCTCGTGACTTGGATTTTGACTTCCCGGAAGGTGAAGAGAAAAATAATTAAATACATAACAATAACCTGTGATAAATTGCCCCACTCGGTATACAGCTTTTATTTTTTTCCAGTAAGATCATAGGTGGAATAATTTTACGTTCTTGTTCCTACTCCAAAAAATATATAATCCAGGTTACGACAGGGAATCGATTTTATGTACAGGGTGCCCGGCGAGTTATATGAGAAGTCAGGACGTTGTTCTCTGGTTAATTTTGAGTAGGAAATTATATAGCATGATGGGTTCAGGCCACAGCCATTATGGACCTACAGTTACTGGTGATCTTGTAGGCGAAAATATATTTCCTCAAAATTCACCCAGAAGGTCTTAGATAACTGTGCCTTCGAAGTGGTTGAGACTTAGATCCATGTTGATGTACAGTTTTTTACTCAGAATTAGTCCTACAATAATCCTGAAGTTTCTCAAAGATTTCCCGGGATAGCCTGTATGCCTGTGTGTGTGAATCTCTCCCATGGCACCCCTCCCCCTCCCCGTAGCCCCTCACCCCGTCTGTGGGCAGGTTCACCCAGCATCGCAGTTCTACACTCCCACTTTTGTCTCTACAGCCTCTTTTTCCGTCACAGGAGTGTGACCCTATAATCTCTGACTCCCGCTTATCCACCACATTTCGTCCGTCAACTGAATAGATTTTTTTCTGTAATAATAGTGTTAGACTTGCTGTACAGTAAATATTTACCCTTACAGTGTACAAGAGTTCAACCCTCTAAACAGAGGAGAGCTCCGCTTTTTTTCACTTAGCAGTTGGGTTCCAACCCTCAGTCAGAACTGAGATAACTAACAAATCTTAAAAGTAAAACTAAACTCACCGAATAGCCCAGTATTCTAGTATTTCATCATCCAGTGTAGTGCTTCTGACATGACCCAGTCTCCTTTCTATTGCCATTGTAGGTCACTGGGTCACGTCCACAGAGACCAAGAGTTAAACTGTTGCAGATATTCCTAAATCAAATGCTGTGTTTGGATTATCCCTCAGCATAGAGCTCATCTTCAACCAGTGGTTATCAATGAGCGCAATAATAATCCCCAATGCAGAGATGCAGAGTAAATATATCCATGTTACATTCCAACACTTTAACTCTGGCACTTAACCTAATGCATATTTCTTCCCTGTACTGCCTTACCAGAAGCTGATCTTACATTTCTCAATGTTTCAGGGCTCGAGGAGGA
This sequence comes from Birgus latro, assembly GCA_018397915.1. Classification (NCBI taxonomy): domain Eukaryota; kingdom Metazoa; phylum Arthropoda; class Malacostraca; order Decapoda; family Coenobitidae; genus Birgus; species Birgus latro. The sequence continues at coordinate 52,227 of JAGKTI010001018.1, read as the reverse complement.
ACCTGGTAAAGTTCTGTTCCGCATGCCACGCCTAGTTTAGGTGTTAGTGCATATCGTACGTGTTTTTTGCATATGGTGGAATATTTTGGCACTTTTTGCATGGCTTCCCCGTTGTTAGTGAAGTGAGATCCATTTGATACACATCTGAAACTTGAATGTTTCCTCTAGAAGCTGTATCAAATACTTTTGTGTCTACTTCTACTCCGAGTACCAGTAGGAACATCCCAAAGAGAAAGATTCAGTGTTGTTCATGATGAGATGGTAAATGTGGGTAATTGATGGAGACTGCTGAACCATGAAAAACTAGTATTTATAGCTCGTTGTGAACAGCGACTTTTGCTCTTGTAACGAAAACATTCGATGTGTCTGTGCATCTACCAACCAAGATATAACCAGTGTTGTGCCAGAGAATCGTTCACCAGCACGGACGAACATTAAGCAAATGACTGTTGCTTATTAGAAAATATGTGAATGATGTATTGATTTACAGTCAAGGAATGCTCATTTGCTTCGTGTTTTTTTTCAAGGAGGGTAAATGCTTGGCGATGTAACGGCGAGATTTTTTTTTCTCCCCTTGAAATGAAAGTCATAGAAATTAAATCTGGACGTATGTGTAAGTATTTTATATCAAAAGATTTACATGGACATTTACTACTGTTTGATCTGGAGTGCGTTAAAAGGACGCATCGAGTTATCAGTAGTGGTAGGCTGGACCAATGAACTGCATAGGTAGTTTGTGCTGGTAGATCTCAGTGACTGGGATGTGCCAGGCGATGGAGAGGGGGAGGGGGAGAAAAGGGATTTAGCAACAAGAGTACACCCTTAGCAACTAGTCCCATCGATCGATGACTGTGATCCAATGGGGTAAATTTTTTTTGCAATGTTAAGAGGTTAAACTTGTACCAACAGCCCTTATCCTGTTGTTGTTGTTGTGGCAATGGGAACAGTGTTTTTGTAATAGTCTGCATTACCTAATCTGTCTCAGGAGATAATTAATACTCACGTTGGAATACGGACAAAGGAAAACAGATAAAACGAAGAGAATTTAATAAAAGAACCAGATGAGATAGGTACAACTTAACAGAACAAAGGGAATCATTGAGACAGAGGGTTAAGAGAATCAGAATAAGAGAAAAAAAAAATAACTCTCAGGCGCATTTAGTCGGGAGTCCCGCGATGGAGTAACATAAGCAGAAAATCTCAGGTCTCCCTTCTCCCGTAAACGCCAGCCATTAATCGTTGCGTCCTAAACCAGCTAATGAGGTGCGCTTTAGAAGTCTTGTGGGAAACCCATTCTTGCAACGGATCAGTCATGAGCAGACCATGATGTGGTGATACTTTTGGACTGAATAACAAGTACAGAAGTATTAGATAAATGCGGGGCCAAGTGGGACTTCGCTAAAGTAAATCCCCTTCCGTGTGAAAATTCTTAGGGAGTGGCTGACTGACCAGACTACTTCTTGGCATACTCCTGCTCGATGATACTGAGAGAAGTAAAAGGAACAAAGAGAAGGATAAGAAACAGGAACTTTGAGATACTTCGAAAAGTAAGATAATGATCAATAGAACTGTTAAGCTAAGTCTGCATTCGTGACCAACAGTACTTAGTGGGAGTCTGCGCATGTTGCTGTCCATCCCCATGTTAGGAGTGCGTAGTTTCGTCAACATATCTCACTGAAATAATCTGTCCTGTCAAATGTGGGCGACTGTGTTTCGACTATGCAGAGCTTTGTAAAGTTGTGTACTGCTTGTTAGTTTCGTATACGGCTGTTCAACGTGTTTGTATGCGTGGTGAATGTGATCACAAGAGCGAAAGTGTGAATGAGAGCGCTTTCTCTGTCGTGTGTGTCAATGTGCTACTTTTGCGCCTACATATTGAACAGGATCATCAGCTTAACACTAGACAACCCTAAATCCCGACACCCAACGCAGGAGTAAAATCAGACGAACTAAAGAAGTAGACAAGGGTGTGCTCTTCACCTGTCTTTCCCCTGCTAATTTCCGCTTTCCCATCCCTACCTGCTTAGGTTCGGATATGTGTGTGTAGGACAATAATGCTGTGTCGTAGAATTTATCAAAACCCCTCCATTATAGAAAGCTCTAATACCATTAAGAAACGTATTGTGTCAGCTCTTATTGTTGTCTGTCTGTATTTAGTGTAGGTTAATATATAAGTGGCTCTGGGGATTTCGAAACATCTCTTCCTTAGCGATTTATTCTGCACATTACACCTTGATGTCCTCTTGTATATTACTAGTGCAAATTATGTCCACAGTTAAATCGCTGTAGATAGCATACAAGGGAACATTAAAGTGCAACATTCAAACTAAGTCGCTAAGGAAGACGTGTTGCGAAGTTCCCTGTACCGCCCCCAATACAAACTTGTAGCTCACCACATCATTTCTGTACGAATGTCCTATGCCGTCCTGTGCTCTGTGCTGTCCTGTGCCCCATATCGTCCTTGTCCTGTACCGTCCTGCGTCCTGTACCGTCCATGTCCAGTACAGTCCTTGTTCTGTACCGTCCATGCCCTGTACCGTCCTGTATCCTGTACCGTTCTGCATATACTGGTGACTGCCAGCGATAGGACGGTCTGTAATCGGTGCTGCTTGTTTAAGGATGGTGTTCCAGGTGGCATGGTAAGCTTCGTGACACACGTTCATAAGCGATTTACTTTGCACACTACACCTTAACATTCCCTCATTTATGTCGTTCTGAATATCAACATGGGTTTCATCAGTACCACACGAGAGGATATTGGGGTGCAATGTGCAAAATAAATCACTAAGGAAGAAGTACCACGACATCTTCAATCCCAATGAGAATTCTGTTGTGGTGGCGAACTTTATTTTTTCGTTCTTCCCATTCTCTGTCCCTCATTCCAGTTTTAATATTCAGCTTTCCTTGTCTCGTCTCATTTTATTTTTATTGCAGTATTGCCTCGCTCTCTCGTCCCATTTTCTTTATTTTTATTGCAGTATTTCCTCGCACTCTAGTCCAACTTCCTTCATGTTACTCCATTATTTCCTTGTTGTCTCGCTTCATTTCCTTTACTCCCTTATTTACTTAATCACACTTTCTTTTCGCTACATGTACTTTGGTCCTCCTCCCGTGGTGCGACTGTTAATCTATGGGCATTTATAACCCACAATTACCTGCTCCTTGCATTTATGGTATAATTTCCTCTTCCCTTCATGCATTCGAGTCAGCGCTTGGCCGTGGATGTTGCATGATGTCCTGTGTCAGTCATGGCGGCCGTGGAGTCGCTGGTCCAACTTTCCACATTTTTTTTCGCATCATACAATCTACTCTAAAACAACAGAATTTCAGATAGTTTACTAGCATCATGAGACGCATTCTCGATGATGAATAGCAATGAATTCCTTATTTTAATGTATTTCAGGGTTCGTCTGTGGTCTTTAAAAAATGATACGCGACACTTAACTCATTCAGCCCAGAGACGATTTTTTTCAACTCAGGATAGACATTTCAGACTGCAAGGGTTAGATATGGTCTAAATAAACCCCTTAAATACGACAGGCCTCTCGCATTTGAATTAATTATCTGGTAGCGGCAAGAATAAGGTAAAATTGACGTTACTTGGCCTAACGGCAACCTTAGAGAGGCTGTATTATCACTGGTTAATAGTACCACATGTGCCCCAAGTCCAGAGTTCAAACCCAACCCATGGCGAACAGTAAAAAAAAAAGGAGTGTTGATTGTATGTTCCTTCAAGTGCTTCAGTACATTCGCACCCTGTCGGTTCTACTCGTGCCATAAACACACTCTAACACCCACAGAAATGGTCACTACTCTCTGAATTTCACATGCGTCACTCCTCAGCCGCCTTTCCTCTCCCATACTTCGTCAGCACTGATGAAGGGTTACTTCTGGCTGTCACACTCCCTCCGAGGAAAAGGTCCGGTCTTGCAGTGGACCTGATATGGACTGATACAGTGTAATAATAACCAATCGCTATTACTGGTGGTATTGAGCGGCTCGGGTATAATGGAGGCCTCGCGTGTTGATGTGTCTCCGCAGTGAAGCTGGACGGCCGCAGTAATGGCGGTCCACAGATTACCCCAGTCAATTAGGCATAGTATGGCTGGCGACCCGGGGACCTGCTCAGCTCTGTGGCAGGTAGTGAAGGCCAAGATACCTAACATCACACGGTTATGTTGTGTTCATGTAGGGTTGTATGTAATGAACGAGAAGACAGGTGGTTCTGTGTCTTTGCTTCTCCTTATGCAGTGGTTTATGTAAGTAGAATAGTGAAAGTTTTGTTTTTCATTAGCCGTGTGGTACTAAGTTGCAGTAGATCTATAATAGGAATTTTAACGCTGCCGAGTACAGAAATTATCTACAAGTATTTGGTACACACCTGTATCATCTTCAGAATCCAGCTAATAGAACAACACTGGTCAGCCCCCACACACTAATTAAAGATTGTCCCATGCTCATATTTTACGCTGTATGCTCTATAAAACATTCAGAGAAAATAGCATACCTAACTTGTGGAACTTAACCGAAATGCATTTTTCAGAACCTAAAAAATTTTTCACCCTTATCTTCTTTCTTATCATCCAGAGAGATAGACGGTACTGAAAGTGGCTGAAATCCCTCGGTCTATAAACACTGATAATAAGTCAACAGAGTCATTTGTGGAAAACATTTTATCTCAGCTTTTAATTTCATCCTGCCCCAGTTTTTTCTGGTTATGAAAGAACTGTCAAAAGATCACATCAGAACGGTAATACATCCTCACCATAGGCGCCTCACAATGACGGTACAGACAGTCCTTCAGTATGGCCTCAGCAAAACCAATCTGTGGAGGCGCCTGGGTGAAGTTACCTGTTTTCTCCGGTTCAGTAGGTTCACGTTTAGATGAGCTTAGGGTTCCAGCTACTGATACAGCCATTCAATCCACCACGATACATCTCAGGTCAGTGGGCCAGTGGCATAACCTGTGCCTAATTAAAATCATTTTTAGACAGTAAATTTAGGTAGTCTCCTGGTTTGAACGCGCCAGTCTGAGTATCGACCCTCCATACGCTCGATCCCCGGGGGGTGATTGGGGTCTTTTTTTAAATCTTTTTTTTTTTTTATGTAATGTCCTCAAGGGAAGTAGGCCGGACATGTACCGTTTAATGTAATGGACTTCGGCATCCTAGCCTTGGGCCCCTACACCTCGAAGCTGGTAGTATAGTATTTGAAAACTGAAATAAAAAACAATTCCCTTCACATATACCACTCAGAGCAGTAGTATGAAATATGAATAGGTTACTTAGCTGTGATGATTTGTATATGAGCGTGAGAGGGGACGCCCGTTTATTGGCCATTTCTGTTGGATTTATCAGTCATTAGAAAAAAAAAAAAATACCGCATCTAACTACTGGGAAAAAAATCGATAATATATATAGACTGATAGACAGACAGGCAGATAGATATGTAAGTTAGCACCATCTCTTCCTTGAAATAATACGGATCCTCGAACTTGATGCTGACTCAGGGTAAATGATAACCCATGCAAACAAGCCAAGACACCAAGACACTCCCTTTTCAAACCCCTTCAGTCAGAGGACGTTTTCTGTATTCCATTCTTGCTGCCACCTGACGATTTTTAGCCATTTCCCTTTTTTTTTCCATAGTGCAGAAACTTTAATGGCGATTGTTTCAGCCCCCCTTTGCTGCGACGAGTTTCCCCAGTTTTAAAAATATGGTTAGGAGGTAGCAAGAACAAAATATAAATGGATGTCATCGTAGTGAAGAGGTTAAAGTTGCTTTTCCGGTGTGGTCGGTATTCCCGGTGGCGCAGGAGGCTTCGTAGCGACTCTTCCCTTGAGATTTGTTTTACATATTACACTTTTCACTGTATCGCATTATCATTATAGTTTGGATTATTAACGTACAAGAGAAAATTGAAATGCACTGTGCAGAATAAATTGCTTAGGGAGTGGTGTTACGAAATCTCAAAAGCCACTTAGAACTGACAGAGCTTTACTGACCGTTGAAAGGTTGCCAGAGAGCTCGTGACCACACCATGCTACCGATTTAACAGCAGCACATCGTTAAACCAGCCACACGAACTGATGGTGACATTATACAGTATGGCGTAGTGAGTACAGTTATAAGGATACCAAACAACACTACTTCTTGATTCAAAAGAAGTCAGTATTCTGCAGGAACCTTTTTTTTAATATACTCAAACTGATGACTCTCTGGTACAGTCATGGGTGCCTCATCTCCCAACTTCCGTTTCTGTCTTTCCTCTGCATCTGTGCATTTTTCGGCGCCTTATCCATCCCACCCCCTGCGCCGCCCCGCCCTGCCCTACCCTCCCGCACCCCACCCAGGCCCTGTGCGTCCTGGCCATTACTTATCCACTATACGAACTTGTCCAAAAACCAGGACTTTAGTAAACTAGACCGATTATGTGTTATGAATGCACTTTCCTCTCTTCCTTTTTTTTCCTCTCTCTTTTCCAGAAACAAGCTAAGTTCGAAATACACTATAAGGATTGCATTATCATGATGGAAAACTTGTGTTTCCAGACATTGCCTCAGATCTCCTGTGTATGCTCAAACAAAAGCATGCGTTCGCTGAACATGCTTTGGCGCTTGCGAGTAAAATTATTAATGATATATTATGATGTGTACTTTGTGTATTTGTGTTTAAGTTTTATCATTAACATGCTTCATCTGCACTCATGAAAGTGCTGATTTATTGTCCACAATTCCGGAAATGTTGGTCTCTGTATTTTAACGTAATCTGTTGACATAATTAAGTGATATATTTGTATTAATGCATGTAAAAGCTATGTAGTGGAAGCTGTAATAATAATTCCGGATGTTAGAGTTAATCAAGTGTAGGCAAATATATAATACCGATGTGGTGTGATGTTGGTGATGACGGTCTTGGTGTTGCAGGTAAGGTGGATGAGAAAGCGACGCAGCTGCACGCCATCGCCTCGCTGAAGGTGCTGCTCGATGCCACCAAGCCACAGAACGGCCGCGTGGAGACCTACCGCTCGGATGGCCTCGCCCCCGACCCTCGCCCTGACAATCAGTCGCACGTAAGTGGCCGGTCGTCGCAGGGCACCGAGATGACCCACGTGGACTCCTTGGCTTCCTCGGACGCCGCCTCACACAGCGGACCTCACACCAACGGCGACCTACAGTCTGAGGGAAACTCCGTGGCTAATAATGTGAGTTATGGCACCAACTCTGTGCGCAAGATACCTCCTATAAAGACACCCCAGAACGGCGACAACAACGGCGTGACGCCGGCGCTCCACCCGGCCGCCCCGGAGGTTACCGACACAGAGGCTCCCCTACCTCCCACACCCGCGGTAAGATTCGCTGACCCCGCCCCTCGGGACGCCTCGGGGTCGACAAGCCTCCTCCTGGCCTCGCCCGACCCGGCTCAAGCAGGGAACCGAAAGGTACCCTGGCGGCTGCATGCCCAACAGCCCGCCTCTCCCTCACCTCTGACTCTGGCGTGTTGACCTTGGCTCTGACCCTCACAACGACAGCACCACACTCAGAACCACCATACATACTCACACATCCTCAGCCACACCCACTTCACACGCACACCCACACCCACACCCACATTCGCCTCATACATCCACACGTACTCACACCTTGCATACACACACCCACACTCAGATCCACATCCATACCTACATCACACACCCACACCCACACTAGTATCTTCACACACACACACACACACACACACACACACACACTCCAACAACACCTAGACTTGTCTTATACAGAACATCCAAACGCACTCACTATGCATACCCACACCTACACTCACTTCCACACCCATGCTCACCTCACACATATACACCCACACTGTTACCTTCACCTACACTCCATATGCTCAGCCACACTCCACACACTTCTTCACTGCCACTCCACATCATCACTCACACTCCACATTTTTACATAGTTTCACATCTCCACCCACACTCTACATAATCACCTTTACTCCACATTATACTTCACTGACAATCCATATGCTCAATACTCCACAACTTCACCACACTCCACATCTTCACTCACACTCCACATCATCACCCACACTCCACACCGACTTTCTGATAATCTGTTTTTCCATAATAGCATCTGATCTTTCCACTGCCATGAGTTTTATGATTGTGTCTGTCTGTGTCTCTTCAGCTCGCCTATATTTTTAACGTTATTTCTTCAGGATCTTTACCGTTTTGAGCATTTTTTGTGAATTAGGCTAGTGTAGAGGGAATGTGTTTGTGTGTTTGTGTTCTGTGTAGGTAAGATCAGTGCTGGTGATGTCAGTACTGTGTAGTGCTGTGTAGGTGAGGTTAGTGTTGTGCGGGGGGGGATGTCAGAGCTGCGAAGGTACTCAATGCTGTGGAGATGTCAGTGTTTTGCAGGTAATATCAGTCTTGTGTAGGTGGTCAGCGCTGTGTAGGTGATGTCACTGCTATGTATTGTAGGTGACGTCAGTGCTATGTAGGTAATGACACTGTCACGTGCTGTAGGTAATGGCATTTCCATGTACTGTAGGTAATGTTAGTGTTTTGTACTGTAGGTGATGTCAGTAATGTGTAGGTGATGTCAGTGCTGTGTAGGTGATATCAGTCTTGTGTAGGTGAGGCCAGTGCTGTGTAGGTGATGTCAGTGCTGTGTAGGCAAGGTCAGTGCTGTGTAGGTGAGGTCAGTGCTGTGTAGATGAGGTCAGTGTTGGATAGGCAGGGTCATTGTTGTGTAGGTGAAGGCAGTGCTGTGTAGGTGAAGCAGTACTAGCTGTGTGAGGATAGTGTGGTGTAGGTGTAGTCTGATATTGGTCGTGGGATCGTATTCTCGTCAGCCTTGGAGTCTCTAGCATAATATTCTAAGCAGTTTATTTTCCATATCAGTTTTATATTTCCTTGTATGGTGATCATAAAACCTGCATGAATACCACACTAAAACAAACCAGCCACAAGATACAGAAAAAAAAATAAATAGTAAGGAAGAAGCGCTAGCAAGCCTCCTAAACTGACGAAAATGGACTCACCTTTTTGTAGGAACAGATCAAGTTGCGCAGTTTGAGTTTAGGTGAAGATATTAGCGTTATATTTAAAGTTAGTGTTGCGTCAGTGCATAGGGAAAGTTTATGATGTTTTAGGTTAATGGTAGGGTTTTGTAAGTGTTAGTGTATTTATGAAGAAAGTGAGTGAGTGTGTGTGTGTGTGTGTAAGTAGAGATAGTCCTATTATGGGTAGAGTTAGTACCGTGTCAGTGTAAACTTAGTGTTATTACAGTTAGTGTTAGTGTCGTGTCAGTGTATTTATAGTACTGTTTTTGGTAAAGTTAGTGTTACTCTTTTGATGTAGTTTTATTATTAGTCAAGTTAGTGTCGTCTCAGTGTGTAGGTAAAGTTAGTGCTGTTATAGGTAGCGTTGGTGCTGTTAGAGGTAAGGTTAGTGCTAGGTCATGTATAGGTAAAGTTAGTGCTGTAAGAAGTCAAGTTAGTGCTGTTATAGGTAGCGTTTGTGTTTTGTCAGTGAGGTCAGTGCCTGTGTCTGTGATGTTAGTGTTATGCAGCTATAGTCAGCGTTGTGCAGGTGTAGAGAAGCTAAAGTACGCTGTTAATTAAGTGTAGTAATAAACTCCAGTGTTAAGTGTAGTGTAGGTGTGCTGTGTTGGTAAAGTCACTGGCCTGTAGGGAAATTCAGTGCAATATAGATTAAGTTACCGTAGCGTAGGTGTGTTCAGTGTAGTGTAGGTGTGTTCAGTGTAGTGTAGGTGTGTTGTGTAAAGTAGGTGTAGTCAGTGGTGTGAAGGTGAAGGCAGTGCTACAAGAGCGCCAGTGTGAGGTGTGAGGGTGAGACGACAGGGGTGAGGGTCGGGCTGGCAGGGGAGGACTGTGTTAGCACGCTTACCCTGCCGTTCCTCGACACCCACCAGTCCATACAGACCCCTTCCCCCCCTCCCTGCCATTCCAGTGTCCCCCCTTCCCCCCTCCCTTCCCCTCCAATGTGTCCCCTTCCCCTTCCTTGCCCTTCCAGTGTATCTCTCCTTCCCCCACTAATCCCCTTGCCCCCTTGCTGTCCATCATCTCTCTTTCCCTGTTATTCTCTGCATCTCTCTAATTCACCCACTCTTTCATTTCAGTATTTGACTACTGTAACCAGTTCCATGCCTGTCTTTCCCTTGATCCTTCCCTTCCTGGTGTTGCTCTTAACTTGCCTTTTCTCTCTTCCTTCTCTACGTGGCATTGCTCTTTTCTGGCATTTCCTCTTCCTTCTCTACTTGGCATTACTCTTTTTTTTCTCTCTGTCTCTCTTCCTCCATACTTGGCAATGCTCTTCACTCGCCCTTTCTGTGTCCTCCTCCTCTGCCTATCCCTTCTCTTTTCTCCCCTCTCGCTTTACTTAGACCCCTGCATAGCTGGGATTGTCTTTAGTCTGTCCAATTCCTCCCCTTTCCCTAGTCCTTACTCTGTCCAGTTCCTGTCCTTTCTGTAGTCCTTATTCTGTCCAGTTCCTACCGTTTCCCTAGTTCTTATTCTGTCCATTGCATGTCCTTTCCCCCCTAAATCAGCCGTGACCTGATCCACACCTTTGTTCGCCACTACCCACAAATTTACTTCCTTGCCCCATTTCTTCTAGTAACCCCCTCCCCATTGCCCCTCCCAATTGCCCCTCCTGCCCCATCCCTCCCCTTCCCACTTTTCTTCCCCCCCCCTCGCCTCCCCTCCCCATTTTGCCTCACGCTTTCCCCTCCACTCCCAATTTTTCCTCTTGCCCCTTGCCTCCTCTCCCCACTTTTCCTCCTGCCCCTTCCCCCCTCTCCCCACCTTCCCTACTCTCCCGCACCATGCCCCTCTCCTCCCCTGCCAAAGACCGACCACTTTGTCCCTGCCCAGCTAGTGTAGTCTGCCCTTCCCGGAGACGTCGGATGCGGAACCTCTTTTAAATCTGTCACTCTTGTCTTTTTTGTGTAGCTGTCCTCTGTCTTAGTGATGTAGTGGCAATGCTTGGTCGTTCCGTGTATGTCTTATTTACCTGTAGATGTCTTGCCCCACCTGCTCTTGCGCATCCAGCTTCCCTCACCCTGTGCTTTCGCTGTGGTAGGATGCAGTCGCTTTGTCCTTCCAGCTCGCGGTCTGTTGTTGCTGTCTTCCTGTTTGGCCTGTCATCGTGTAGACTAGGGATGTGCCTGTTTGGTATTCCGGTGTACACAGTCTGTATTGTGATGTTACTGTTATCATGTACACACCCTCATAGTTACTACCTCATTACTGTATCCCCCAACCTCACCATCGCCCTCAAAGCCATTGATGTCCTTCTGACTTATCTTCTTAATTTTTTGTGAGACGCTAATTTATGTTATAACCATTAAATATTCCCTTTCAGTCTGTCGTTCTGTATACTGTTCTCTCACTTTCACTTTATCTCCAACAGTGAATGCTATATCTTTCGGTGCAACTCTCAGACTAGTGAACCACTGCCCTGTATGCCGGAGAGTGTCTTCCCTACCACACAGTCAAGTTTTACCAGCTTCCTGGTATCTTTAGCGAACCGGTAAATTGCCAACAAAATTGGAAACCCTTCTGCCTGCCTCAGGGCAAAAGGTTTGGACAGCAAGACGCAAGAAGCAATTAAATCTTGGCTTAACTCAAAGATTTCTTCCCTGCTGACTTGCAGCCTTCATGCTGAGGAGTATAAAGCTCCAAATTTCCCCTTCTCCCCACACTGTTAACAAAAAGGGCAGCTTATTCGCGGAGTATTTACTGTGTTTACACATTACAAGGATTCATGAAAGTATCACTATCTTAATCTACATTGATATTTGGATCTGAGAATATACATTTCCCCTGCTTCTGTTTGCGTGCATCTGCCAACCTCCCATGCAACAGACTAACCGAAAACAACACTTGTCTTCATAGCAATAGCATAGCAAACTCCTCACTGACTCTCCTTTATTTATTTATTTCATAACTTGATCTGCAGAGTTCAGATTTACAAATTTCTTATTAATTTTATATATATATATATATATATATATATATATATATATATATATCGGATATACATATCTTTCCCTATATTTTCATAATTTTCAAGATAAACATTCTTTTTCCTCAGCCATATTATACACCATCATATGTCAGTATATTTGTGTGGTCATCATTGCATTTATGAAATTAGAGTCGTCTCAGAGTCCCTGAATTTTCCCTTCACTGCAGTTTTGATTATACACACACGTCATACATACAGACAGTCATTGTGTGTCACCTTCATTCTCCTGGGATTCTTTTATGTGTTATCATATACGAATTTTTCAGTGTGCCATTTACCTCCTTCCTCTGCCTCACCATCTATCACATGACATCGCTCTCGTGTGCTGCACTCTGGCTTCTTTCTCGTACCACAGCAGGCTGTGTCGCACGTCCGTCTTCTTCACATTACTTTTGTTTGTGACCCACCTATATACCTGTGTCGATCTTTTTTATCTGCTTGGTGATGAAGGATGAGCTGTTTGTCTTACATGTTTTTTGTACGTCATTTCTCTCCCTACGTTCCTGTTTCCCATCTTCGTTCATGTTTGCCTGACCATCACGTCATTCGTTCTTCCTGTATTTCTTTCGTGTATTTCCCCCGTCCCTGGCGCGCCACCCTCACCCTCGGTATACATCCATCACTCAAAAGTTTTATCCTTCTGTCTTGGCGTCCCCTCTTCCCCTCGCATCCCTCACAGCAGCCAGAGTTGGAGGAAGAACACACCCTAACACTCCCTTACAGCAGCTGTAGTGGAGAATACAGATCTCACTCCCTCATGGCACTTTGGGAGTAAAAAATAGATAAACAAATAAACAGTTAAATAAATAAATGAATGAATAAAGAGGTTACAGTTTCTCTAAGCAGCTCGAGTGTGAGAACGAAGCCTCACTCCCTCATAGCACCTTAAGAGGCAATTATTTACTGTATGTTTAATAAGTACATAGTTAATCAAATAAATAATTGGACATGTCACTCCCCAACATCAGCTTGGATGACTGGACAAAGCTACAAACCTCCTGCGTGCACTTATACCTATGACTGTGATAATCAGTCCTATGTACTGGAGGGTCCATATTAAAAGTACCTCTTCCGCTCCACCGGGCGATTTCTTGTGTGTTGTGGGAACGGCTCATTTAGCGTTAGCAGTGTGTCTTCCTGGATCGTTTATTCATCTACTAACCCCACTGCCAGACCCACGCCCACACGAGCAGAATGAGCCGTCCCCACCACGCGTAAGTTACTGCCAGGTGAGTCTAATGGAGTGCTTTTCACGGACCACCTTGTATACATATATCTAGTTCAGTTCTTATCCGCCTTAAACAGTAACACCTTTTTTGTTCTCTGACCATTAATTTCCTCTGAGAGACTCCTTATTGCCTTATATCGACAGTCTCTAAGTTTTGGAAATGTGTCTTTGATTGTTAATTGGGATGCGTCCATTTTGTGTCATTCTGTCATGAAAATCACTTGATAAGATGCGATAACTTTCCCACCAGTCAGACGTCACTTTACTTCGCTCATTATATCATCACTGATCATTTCTTCACTAGCAGCATCTCTGTGTTAATGTTTCGCCTTTTTTGTGTGAGAAAAGCAGTACATTCGTCTGAAGTTAGCCATTTTGATTACCTTTCTGTATGTTGCATAGCATATTTTGATGTTCCTTTTCGTGAAACACCTCAGCAATGCTCACTCACGGTCCCATTGACAGTTCTCTTCTCTTTCACACACCTGCTCTCTGGTCGTCGCCTGTTTGTGTTTGATTAATAATCTTCGTATTATCTCCCTCTTTCATTTCCTGCTGGACATAATAAGGCTTTATGATTCATTCTGTTCTTTCTTTTCTTATAATGTTTTCATTTTCCCGCGATCTGTCGTAATACTTGCAAGTCGAGGTACATCGTTTGCCACCACAACGCAGCCGCTGATGAATGGTTGACTGCTGCTGCTGCCAGAGCACTAAGCGAACCATTATATGTGAAGTGAGAACACAAGAAACTGAACTTCCTTTCCCCAGAGTACAGAACTTCATTGAGGAGAATATTCTTCAAGCGCCAAGATAAAAATGTGGATGGAGTTGCGTGCCATAAAACACAGACACATATTTAAATAAGTGACACAGTATTGAATAAACTTGTCATTCCTTAATATCCCATGCGACCTGAAGTCTTCAGTTGTAAGCACTTGTGTCACTGGACTGAACGTGTGTGTGCGTGACAGACGAGTAGCACCTGAGTGCGTGCACTGGCTGCATGTCATTGTGGAGTGACACGAGTGCAGCATGTGTGTGTGAGTGGCGTCTGAGGTCCACCAGGTGAGTGTCCACGCCTCGGAGTCCACATCCACGTGTTCTTCTCAGTCTTTTAGCACGAACCTGAGCTACATACATATTATCATGGAGGCAAACAATAAATGGAATATAAGGGTGATATACCTGACCTGGTAAGAATTCTTAGTTTGAAGCAGCTATTGATGGCTAGACCGGACACGTTTCAGCCTGTGTCAATACTTGACGAGTACCCCCTCGCGCACGCCCGCCCGCTCATCAGCATGACGACCGTGAAGGATGGTACCATCTGGGACGATATAGAGGATGGAAGCAGCGTGACCCCAGTGGAAGTTCCAGCAGAAAAACCAAATGGCTTCCCACAGCAATCATGGGGCGCCAACAAAAATTCTGACGTACGTGTTCCTCATCAACTCACCAGGAGCCACCTCTGTCTCGTCACCCCTCCATCGACCCGCAACACACTGCCTTAATTCCTAGTTCTTGCCTTAGAATGCCAGAGAGCTAGACTGAGGTTTTAGCAGAATGGCGGTGTGTTAGTGCAGGTGTGATGCAGGGGTGCACGGAGGTGGTGGCGCAAGTCGACCTCAGCCACCCCAGGCTGTGGCTCGGAGTGCCTGGATGCCTGACAGTAGCAGCATGTGTACATAGCCTGATTGAGCCGTGTGCCAGCCAGCAAGGGGGGGCCGGAGCACTCACAGCGGCCGTCACCTTCACACAGTTCTATGACCGCCAGGAGGATCGTTGCCTCACCCCAGCACCGGCATGTCATTGGTTTTATTGCCTCTATGAATTCTCTCACTCCTGCCATCACTGATCACTTGTATAATACCGGAACAGTAATACCTTACTTTGTATGGAACCCTTCTTCATTTCTGGATCTGAAACCTAATTCTTGGCAGTTAAAGCATCTTGCGCACCAAGTCTGTCCGTTCGACAGCCTAAGACACTTACATTCACTTCTCACGGATATCTCGACATCCTTGGAAACTTCATCGATGAGATATCACTGTACTTCTTGAAAAGTCACTCTCCTTGCCTATTGATGATGTTACAAACATATCTCTATTGCACAAATAAATAACTTTATAATATTAGCAAGATTTCACATATTTTTACACAAGGACATTTGTATTCAAACTTGTTCACTGGTAGCATTATTATCAATGGCTGTTTGTGGTACCTGCAGTAGCAACTTTCTTTGTACTCTTAGAAACAATAATAGTAGAAGTAGTAGTAGATGCAGTAGTAGTAGTTGTAGTAGATGCAGTAGTAGTAGTAGTAGTAGATGCAGTAGTAGTAGTAGAAGTAGTTGTTTTAATGGCAGTGGTAGCTGAATGAGTAGTACTGCTGGATAGTGAAGCTCAACTCACCAACACATTCTTTACTTGTGCTATCATATCATTATTTTTATATCCACGATTTGTTGTTCTTCTAATGATACTCTTGGTCTCCAGCAGATTAGCCTTCTTATTAAGGCTGCAGTGCCGGCTAATGTAGCAAATACAATCACCATACTCATATAGAGCAGTTACTAGACCTTAGGAAACTTGATCTTGCGGTTTAGAGGAGAGAAAGGTTAATCTTGCCACTTAAAGCGTTTTGTTTATACTGTTAGCTTACTTGTTAGGTATATAAATCATTTATTTCAAATATGATTACGAAGACAAATTATTCCAAATGAGAGACAGGACCAAAAAAGGGTGCTGGACAGTGTATTATCAAAGCCTGGTCCAGAACAGCGAGACAACGACGTCAAGGATCATTCAGGCGTATGGTGATGCGTTTTCCTCATTCTAAGATGCATCTCTCAGTCGATTGCTAGTCATTCTGTCTATCTTAACACTAAAGACAGTCAAATACTAAAGATTCATTACTCAGGAACACATTATTCATCACACTACCAATAAGGTGTTGCGGAGTCCCCCCAAAATGCTTCAGTGTTTTAGAAAAATATCAGCAAAGCGAAGTCCGTCCGTTGTACAACACTGCGTAATTACGTCAGAAGCATCGTTAGGTTCATTATAGACCCCTTGGTAACTTATTATATACAGTCTCATTAAGAGTGTGTGTAAATTATTACGTTTACTGAATAATGATGATATCCCCACATATAAATATTCAGGATGAAATTTTGGGGGGATCAGTGGCAATCTCTTGGGAATGTGGACTTAGCCTGTCCTCCAGTATCTTGTGAGTTGTATTGCAGTGAATTGACAGGTGTGTGTGTGTGTGTGTGTGTGTGTGTGTGAGAGAGAGAGAGAGATGGTGTATATTTCATGGTCTAGTGGGAGCCTCTANTTGGGGGGATCAGTGGCAATCTCTTGGGAATGTGGACTTAGCCTGTCCTCCAGTATCTTGTGAGTTGTATTGCAGTGAATTGACAGGTGTGTGTGTGTGTGTGTGTGTGTGTGTGTGTGTGTGTGTGTGTGTGTGTGTGTGTGTGTGTGTTTCAGAGAGAGAGAGAGATGGTGTCCATTTCATCGCCTAGTGGTAGCTTACAGGACAAAATGCGACCTAAAGCCTGAACCACGTCAACACTAGAAATGGCACCAGTCTGTTGTTCTGCTAAAAACTGTATGAGTTCGTCCAAGGGGAATATTTCATTTTCTTTTCTGGTCTTTGATATATTCTGATTCCTCCAGGCTGTTGTCTAGCTGTGTCTGCCTGCTGTGTGTCTCTCAGTGTTTTAGTCTGTGTTGTTATCCCCGCTGTGTCTCCTCTTGATTCGTCTCTTTACAGTTTCGGATATTTCATTCCTTGACGTGTCTTCATACTCTGCGAAATCTCTGGAATGCTCGTTGCCCTGTATCGTGCTCAGATGTAACTACCCCAGAAATTTCTTCAACTTTCCTCTGCGTCTCCTCCATCCATGGCGCTTGATCTGTAAATAATGTTGCTGTAGACTATCTTGAGGGCAAATCTTCCTAAAAGAAGTGTAACCCTGTACGTTTCCGCCACGCTACAAGCCCGGTAGCGAGACAAGCTGCCTCTCTTGGCCTCTCCTCATGTTTGTTTATGTTGTGACGTAGTTTGTTTGTTTTTTGACGTCACTGAACCAACACTGTTTGAACGTGACGCAAGAGGTCCGCCGCTCCGAGTGTTGCTCCCGCCTGCCACACTCGGCGCCATGGGTCAGGTAAGGACGTCTTTGCTATGTGTTCAAATATGGTAACTCTTTTGTGATCAGAGCTGTTGATATGACACTGGTAACCTGTTTCCCAAGCGTATTTATGTTCCTAGTACCATAATATTGTACATATGTGTTTCTGTGAAGGTTAAGCGTAAATTTACGTACAGTATATCAAAATATATTCATCTATAAACTGAAGTATGGAGATTCTGTAAAAATTAAAGCATTTCAATTGTTTTTTTTTCTTGTCAGCTAAACAATCTCACCTTTAATGTCAGGCTTTGTTCACCAGTTCAAGCGTTTCAGTCAGGTCATTTTAAAGTATATATTTTCAAGTTACTTTTGTTAATGATGATTACAAGTATCATTCTAGTAGGCATATTCTTACTTGATACTTAAATCTTTGTTCATATAAGTACTTTAGTTTTTAGTTCGTACTGCCTCTGAAGATCATGTGACTGTCTTTCAGGTATAAAACATATGGTTTTGTGTGTGCACCTTTGCGTGAGTGTTAGTGTGTACATTATACCTGCATGCTTGCGTGTCCGTGATCCGTGTACACGTAGGCGTGGTTATCCTGGTGTGTGTGTGTGTGTGTGTGTGTGTGTGTGTGTGTACTGGTGTATGGGTGTGTGTGCTTATGTGTTTATATTAGTGTGTGTGTGTGTGTGTGTGTGTGTGTGTGTATGTATTTATGTATGTATATGCATGTCTGATTATACATACAAAGTGTTCGGTACATATGTGCAAGGATATTGTTGGTGGTATTAGTGGTGGTGTGACGTGACGGTGGTGTGAGGCCTGGTGTGGCTTGACGGTGGTGTGAGGCCTGGTGTGGCAAGTGACTCCTGTGGCCGGGCTCACTGGCAACAAATGGCTGGAAGAGAGGCAGCACTGGTGTGTGTGTGTGTGTGTGTGTGTGTAGGCAAGGGTGAAACAGGCAAGAGGGGATGAATGACAGGTGAACGAGGACGCGGATGAGTCAACTAATGAGTGGTGTGATTTATCATGTGAGTGGACGGTACGAGAGAGAGGGAGAGAGAGGGAGGGGGAGTAATAACGTGGATAAGTGAAAAGTACAAGTGAGCGACGAAATAGAAAGTGAGAAGAGCTTTAGGGGTGAGCTTGTGATCAGATTTAGGATATGGGTAAACTGAGTGAGAATGAGCTTGAGCTGAGTAGGTAAAAGTGTAGATGGGTGGAGGAAAAGAGAGAGAAGGGGGTGAGGGTGAGGGTGGAGAGAGGGAGGGTGTGGATGGAGGGTGAGGATGAGGATGAGTGGAGAGAAAGAGGGAGGGGGGTGGATGGAGAGAGAGCGAAGTCTTAGGCTGAGAGAGAGAGAGAGAGAGAGAGAGAGAGAGAGAGAGAGAGAGAGAGAGAGAGAGAGAAAGAAAGTTGCGGTTGGAGAGAAACTGGGGGTGTGGGTAGAGAAAGTACGGCTGTGGGTATGGAGAAAGTGAGGATATGGGTGGAGGGAGTAGGGTTGTGGGTGGAGTGAGAGCGAGGGTGTGGGTGGAGAGAGTAAGAGTGTGGGTGGAGAGAGAGCGAGGGTGTGGCGGCCGTGAAGCCCCTGTCTCATCTCCTTTAAGAGAATCACAGTCTCATCGCGCCGCTCACCAACACAACACTAACACCAACACCACCCACCAGCCCCTCAACACATCGTCACAAACACCTCCTCTTACAGCAAAAACAAACCTTAAAACCGAAGGACAAAAACTACGTGAAAACAGAACTCTAACAGGAGCTTTGTGTCGAAAACCCCCGGGCAGTCTTGTACCCCAGGCAGCCCGTATGCCCCGTAAGCAACGAATGATAATATTTTCCTTTGTTCCTGCCCTCCCCTGGCGTGACCACCGGTACCCAGCGTGTATGCCTTTATTAAATATGGATAGATTTGGTATTTCGTCTAGGCTACTAATTAAACCTCTTCTTTTATATTATCAAAATGTCTAAGCTTACCGTGGGTCCTTTTGTTACGTAATGCTCATTAATTCATGCCTGCTAGCACTGAGCCTTCCTTGATGATTTTAATATAGGATCCTTTTTCTGAATGGATAAAGTTTGAAGCTCTGTTTATTGCTTAACCGTGTCCCCTCCGTTGTGATGAGAGCCACCTTCACAGCCCTGTAATGAATATCAGTACGGTAGCGCTTTTTAGGAACTGCATCTCAGGCTAACTCTGCTACCTTATCCCAGATGTTACACTAAGCAACATATTTACTGTCACCATATCATTCACAGTCACCCTCCATTCACAGTCATCTTCCATTCACAGTCACCATCCATTTACAGTCACCCTCCATTCACAGTCACCCTCCATTCACAGCCACCTACTCCACTCACAGTCACCCTTTACTCCTTCATTCCCTGATCTCACTTAGCCACAACAACCTTTATCGTATTTCTCGTCCTGCCTCTAGTAATTTTAATGCTATTCTTTTTATCTGTATCCACGGCGTTCGTACCTGTGAAATTTTACATGTATTCTCGTTGTAATGACACCTCCGCCTTTATTCGCATTCGGTAGACAAATGCTCTTGATTACACTGCTACGGAATTTACGTAAAAAAATTAGCCACTGTTTGTTACCTTTTAAAATTCGCATTTGATTAGAATGGTAATAATGTAATTAAATGAATACTTAAATTTCAGCGTGGTAATTATTTAAACAGCCATTAGTATATTGTGGCAAACGTCAAGAAAATGCTAAATATGTGAGCGTAAATGTTAAGGCACTGGGAGCAGCGAAATAATACTCTCTTGCCTGATAAGCGTCTGTTTTAGTGGTTATAAATTTTTAGTAAGGAAGGATACATTACTGTCCAAATGTCACTGCCCTTAATGGTAGTTGTATTTGTGGAATATATCCTGATATTATTAAATAGGATGAGGTCTGAGCTAAATAAAGTTTGAGAGGATTACCGGGTACGCCAGTGAAGCTGCTCTATATTCAGGTGATTGATATCCAGCCATCAGTTCAGTACAGTTTAATCCGGTTTATACTTGTCACAGCTCACAGTTGTTCATCCACGTGTGAGGACGCACGCAGTGACATGACTGCACATACCGACAGCGTTAAAACTGTTTAGGTGTGAATACGTCTGAAAAAACACAGATGACGTATTATCGAAATATGTAAGTTGTTTTCTGATGCTGTTGGCCAACGGTACGTGTACATATGTACAGTTTAAATGCATGGTGTACATTAACAGCTGATAACCACTGTCTGATTCAGATTTCCTCACGAATATAAAGAAGTTGTTTGGTACATGGAGCAAGAATGAAGGATATAAAATCTTCCAGTTGTGTACAGTCACTTAAAACGGTAAGACTCGCATAACCCTTGGTGCAAGGAGCATGTTTCACAACAGCTCAGTTACTTCTGTGGTGAGACACTTAAATAACTATAGATTAAGATTCTGTATTCCTAATTTTTTTTTTAGCTTACTGTACCTTGGTCAGAGTTGTATAATGGTTTGAGGTCTGTGTGTGTGTGTGGCGAGGTAAGGTCCCGGGTAAGTGTTTTCTAAAAAAATAAAATAAAAAAAATAAAAGATTCTTATCACGATTTGCACACACCAGCCGCACCAGTCAGCAGGACCCTGACAGTGCAGGTCGAGCATCAGAAAAAGATAACGCCCTGTGTTCTCATTAGCTAGGGAGAATCTTTAGCACTTATTTTTTACCATTTTTTCCTGCATAGGCACGTTAGTAATGTCGTGTGTGCTGTTTTTTTTTTTCCTTTTTCAATCCTGTTAGTATTACAATGGCACAAACAGTACAAATAGAATACTAACGTGTAGGTTGCAGAATAAATCGCTAAGAAAGAGGAGTTAGTAAGCCTCTTTGGTTATTGAGAATATGGGCAAAAATCTGCTTCCACGTCAACACCTGACGTTTGACAAGCTCCTGTGTTGTTCCCACTTGGCACTTCCTCTTCTTTGTGCAAGTTTGCTAAAAAGTACCAGGGATTGTTGCGTGCTGTAAGTGACAACCAACTAACCCTCGTTTTTCGTATTTATTCCATATTTTAAACGAACCAAAAGTGAACTGTGACTCTTTGTTTTTCCTACTGAGACTTTATAGAAGCCCACGAGTTTGTTTTTCTCTGTAATATCTGGACTGATCTTGGCCGAGTGGTGTCCGCCTCACCGCCTGGGATGAGTAGAGTTGGCCGCCTTTGCCTCGCTGGCTTCTCGGGATCGTATTCAAGGTGGTTTTGGAGATATCGGCAGCAACTCTTCCTTGCAGATAAATTCCGCTTATTACACATCAGTATCCTCTCGTGTGTTATTGAATCAAACTATGTACATATTAAGGCTATTCAAATAACATGCGAGAGAGTGTTAAGGCGTAATATGCAAACTAAATCGCTAAGGAAGATGTGCTACGAAACCTCCTGTGCCAGTTAGAATACGGCTCTCATTTGCTGTCTCCTTCCTCACTTCTAATATTTACTTTTAATTCCTATATATTGAAATACAAGACAGCTTTTTTTTTCCACCATATTTCTTCGCATTTGTTTATTAGATATTTTTGTTTAATATCTGTGTCTAATTTTCAGTTAATTAGATTTTGAGCTAATTATCTTTATTATCTTTGAAAGTAATCTATGAGTCGGTTTAATTTCTGGCAACTTCTCAATCATCCAGGCATTAATTTGAGAATCTGGTGTAGTGCAAACATGGTAATCCAATTTATTTTCCATTCTTTCATTCTAAAACGACTTCAGTTTGATGCTCAGTGTACTGTTTTGGTTGACTGTCACTATGACACCTAGATAAGGCGGAAACCATAGATCTCGCTTGTTGCTCTCTCCAAGTTACAGGAACGATTTGTAACCATCCCAAGTGACTGGACTCCAAGGAACAGGTGATGGGCGAACTTTGCTTAATTCTCAGAATACCAAATCCACCACAACTGAGCAAAGATGCAGTAAAACCCTCCCCTCTAGCTCTCGGGGAATATTGATAATCCACAGGGAGTTAGACTTGGACCATGTCAGTCATCATGTAAAGGATCGTCCTCCTTAGTGGCTTTGTTATCGCTGGCTCATTTTTGCTATATATTTCCGTGGCTTTTAGATTTGCATTCCCCTGGCTGCCCCAGATCAATGGCATGTCCAGAGGATTCCCAAGGGTAGCCACGGTCACCCTCGAAAACTGACTGGCCTGTCCAGTGGCCTCACCCAGGAATGCAGATACCTGATAGGTCATTGGTTAAGTTGATCAGCTCAGTGAGGTGGGACCAGCATGTTGCACACGTGGATACTCCAACTAGAGACACCTTACCTGTGGTTAGTTTAGACGGATAAAAAAAATCACTTGTATTGGCAGGTATATCATCAATCAGTAGGCGAGCACAGCAAATGAAGTGTGTGGCGGTAGGTTTTACCTTCAGTAAAGGGCACCTGCCCACCTTTACTCCCGTATCGCCCACCTTGCAGTTTAACCCCTTCCTCCCTCACCTTTACCCAGGCGAGAGGTTAAATTTGGCAAGTTGCGAGCGTAGAGTTTTGCAAGCTTTGGCAGAGTACCACATATTATTGTGCTGTTTGTTGACCCCTTCACTGAGGTGATGTATTTTCAATTTTATCCTTTCTATCTCTAGGTATCTTTATAATTGAGAGAATTTTGGGACTGGAGGGATTTGGCAAAAGTTTATTAATTCTTTCATCATCAGGGAACTCTGCTTAACCTGAATGAAATCGCTCAGAGATAACGAGAATAAACCGTGAAAAATGTCGCTGGATTGAAGGAATTAATAGCTTTACTCCCATTGCTTTTCATTAGTGTTGCTACTTCCAGACGACATCATTCAGCTTATGAAAAATCGCTTGTACTAAATGGGATAAAAGAATAAAAATAAATAAAAAATATAAAAAAAAAACTGCATATTAAACTCTTATTAGCTAAATGAACTGTCTGGAAATACCGAGAAAAAACAAGTAATACGTCATCGAATTGAAAAGGTTAATCAAGGCCAAGAAAAGGGAGGATAGAGTCCTTGAAAGTACCGCGATCCGTCACACTCATTTCCTTGATATAGTGTTAGATTTCCCCATAGCAATAGAAAAGATCCACCTAAAAAAGGGTAGTTTCCTTTATATGGCGGTGTCAATACAATGATACGTTAACATTCGATAGTGAGCCTTTAATATATTGCTGGAGGCAATTAAGCCATCTACAATTCTTTCACCTTAACTTGGCACAGAACTGTGACTTTTGCAGCTAGTTTCACGTAGTTTAGTGGCCTAAAATGAAGATGATACGTCTCTGCACCTTTCAGTAGAAATTTCGTGACTAGCAGCATATTCTAGAGTTAGTCTTATGTTACAACTTAGAAATCAAGACGAAGAGGTATTTTTAGGCTAGTTCACTGATCGAAATTGAGAAAAAATGTAGTTTTTTTTTTTTACATCCTCAAGTTCTATATACAAGTGGCCAGCGTTTGCCATAAACTTTTCAGAGGGATCACAGTGCCACCCATACAATTTATCAAGGTTCGGCGTACAGACATAGCCTTCATCTTTGTTTACCGAGATTTACATTTGACATGTGACAACTGATATGACGTTAAAGTCCCACTCGAGCACGTACGTAGCTGGTTCGTTCCCCTCACCATGCTTCCTCCACGATGCATCTCACTGGATAATCATCAGAGATAACGAACAGGGTCGGTTTCAGTCCCTCTAGAATACATCTAGAGGGTGCCAAGACTCTCAGCGGCTTAGGAGGAGGAATTTTACAGCATCTTGGCATGGATTTTGTTGGATTGTTATTCTGAGAGCTCAGAGAAGACAGCCCTTCACCTTCTCGCAAGTTCAGCCACTAGGGATGGTGTCGACTCACTGACTTGTAGAGGCAAACACAGGTTTGTTTCTCTATAAACATATTACTTTAGTTGGAAATCTATTTTAATAATTTGGATAATTTTACTCATTGTAAATATTCTATAAACTTTCATAATGTATATTAATGCTTTATTGTTTCAAGTGGTTTCAGTGTTTTCCTTCATTTTTGTCATGCAATTTCTTTATTATTATTATTATTATTATTATTATTATTATTATTATTATTATTATTATTATTATTATTATTATTATTATTATTATTATTATT
>JAGKTI010001018.1:0-27589 GCA_018397915.1 Birgus latro | reverse complement strand
TAAGTGCCCCCTTTAATTTTCTCAGGCTAAATTATTTCATTTGTTTGACAGCTGTTGTCTTACCACTTTGTTTCATCTTCATTTTCTCATTTTTTTTTTAAATTTTTCTTTTCTTTTTTTGTTTTCTCTCTTTTGTTTATCCTTTTTTTAAGTATTTCATTTTGCATTAAGTATTTTTTGTTTTGTTTCACTTAGATTTTCAGTCAACTCATCTGATTCATTTATGTTAAGTTTTATTTTAGTTTCGTGTGTAAATTTGCCTTTAGTTTCAGTCTATCAATGGAAACCGATTCTAAATTTCCAATACAATATTTTTATGATTGTGTTTTTGCTTCCACCTCGCTGCATATGTATTTATTTCTCTTAAATGATTTCCCACCCTTCTCTCCACTTTTCATATATATATTTCTTTTCCGTTCATTACAGTTATTTTCGTTCTTTAATTTCATCCATTTCCTTTGAGTTGTTTAAACATATTTTTCTCCTGCCTTCCATATTACTACTTATCTTGCCTTCCTCCATATCTCCCTTCCTCCTCTCGTTCTGTGATCGTCTTTCTCCGCCTCTTAGTTCCTCCCTGCCTTCTATCCCTCGCTCCAGCTTCCCTCCTCCTCCTCCTGCTCCTCCTCAAAGTCTCCTCCTGAGCACTGAGACCTGAGCAGCGCCAGCATGTCACACCGACCTGCACTCACCACTGATCGCGTCTGCACATGCATTGATTTTTTTCCTCGTTTAGCTTGTAATTCTAAGTTTAAGGATGAGCTTAGTTTAGTAGTCAACATCACGATTGTCTTCACTGAGATTTCAAGGCGCACAGCTCACAGATGAACTCATAACGAAAGCAGAGATTAGAGTAACATAGATCCCCGTAGTCCACTGCCTATAGAATGTCCAGTCCTGTCAATGTGTAGAGTTTTGAGCACCGCCTATACATGAATCACCTGAAAGTGCCTAATCACAGAATTTAGCAGGCTAGAGAAGAGAGCTGCATCTCGGCTCTGGTAGGAGGAAGAGCGGGGAGTGGAGCGGAGACTAACACGGCCAGGTGTGCCATCTCCTCAGGGTGACGGAGACGACGACGAGCAGAAACCCGTGGACCTGCGCTGGCCCAACACCTGCAGGAAGCGCATCACGTACATCCTGGTGGCTCCCATCATCATCCCGCTCTGGATCACCCTTCCCGATACCAGGACACCAAGAGGTAGGGCACAGGTTTGGCAGTTTTTAATATTTACCTTCCTGTTCAGATTTGTGCATGTTATAGCCCATCATTGAGGCACGCGACAGGATGCCTTGAGGTTTATGCTATCCGTTTTTTTTTTATAGGTAACATTTTTAGCCAACATTGCGCTGTTTCCACACAAAGTCAGTGTGATCCACCTGCTTAGATATTCCATATTCGTTGACAGAGCAAACATTTTCCAGTCCCATTATCTTGACAGTACTTATGGATCGAACACTGACCCTGATAAACCCATAGAGATCAATAACCAATTAGATTTCATGAACTATATAATCAAGACCTGTTTAGCGTGAGAAAGTACCAGATATATTTCCACACAAATCTGTACCGTAAAACATTACCACTGCTTCATCCCGACATTTCGCGCCTACGAGACCTTAACTGAGGATGTGTTTGCAGGGAAGCGGTTCTTCTTTGTGACTTTCATTGGCAGCATTTTATGGATCGCCGCCTTCTCCTACTTGATGGTGTGGTGGGCATCCCTGGTGGGCGAGGTCATCAACATCCCGCCGGAGGTAGGAAATCTCGCACCACTTAAGCTGCCTTAGACGTTCCACCCTCTCTTCCTACCTCTTAGCTCTTCCTTACTCTCTTCCTTAGTTACAGCTGTCTTCCTCACTCTCTTCCTCCCTCTTTGCTCTGCCTCACTCTCTTCCTTACTTGCAACTGTCTTCCTCACGCTATTCCTCCCTCTTAGCTCTTCCTTCCTCTTTTCCTTACTTGCAGCTGCCTTCCTCATTCTCCTCCTCCCTCTTAGCTCTTCTTTACTCTTTTCCTTATTTCCAGCTGGTTTCTTCCCTCTCTTCCTTATTCACTGCTCTCTTCCTTGTTTTTAGCTCTTTATTGCTCTCTTCTTGTCCTTCCTCTCGTCGCTTCCTCACTCGCTTCCCGACGCATAGCTCTCTTTCTAACTCCCTTCCTTACTTATGCCTCTCTTTTTCACTCTTTTCTTTCTTTTCTCTTCTTAACTTCTCCTCCTTACTCACAGCTCTCTTGTCCGCTTTATACTTTTATTCACTCTCATTTTTACAGCTCTTCCCCAATTTTCCTTTCCCACAACTTTACTTCCTCTGGCCTAAGCTCTTCTCCTCGTTCTTTACCCTTTCTCACTCTCTCCTTTACTCACAGCTCTCCTCCTCGTTCTCGGCTCTTCTTCGCCTTGTTCTCTAACTCACAGTTCCTCTTCCATCACACTCTTATCCTTGCTCATTCATATTCCTAATTCCCGATCTTACACACAGCTCCCTTCCTCGTTTTCTCTTCTTCTATGCTCACAGCTCCTTTCCTCGCTTTTTTCTTCCATACTCACAGCTCTTCCTCACTCTCTTCATCACCCACAGCTCTCTTTCCCCGCTGTTTGCTCTGCTTCACACTCCTTCAGTCTTGCAGCTCTCTTCCTCTTTCTTTCTCATAATTCCTCACAAAGCCGTAATGATTCCATCACATATTTACTTCCAGTCAGTCTTTTTCTCAGGTATTCTGTCCTCTTTACTCATGATCTTACTGTGAGGTAATTCAACATCCCCAGTGAGAGCATTTATTTCTCATTAAATAAACATGTACACTTACAGTTTAGGCCACAGATCATATGCATAATTACTAACGTATTCATGTAAATTAACTCACTGACATTGGGGCGTGTCGTGTTGCAAATTTTATTATACCCAGCGAAAGTATTGTCTTGCATTTCATGAGGTGTCACTTGGAGGTCTAGGTAGTGCAACAGCTTCCTTATATAGGTGGGTAATGCTGTAGTCCTTTCACCTTAACGTGACCCAAATTTTCATCCTATTGTTGCTTATTTCGTGCAGTTCATTGGCATAAAACGAGAGTGATGTGCATTAATGGATGGTGAAATGGCAATATTAAGCCAAGTTAAAAGGTTTGTAGTGGGTGTAGTAGCAATGTGTAGGTGTAATTGGTGTAGCTATAGGCGGATGTTCTTTCAGTAGGCGTGTTGCGGCAGACAGAATAATCTTTAAATATATTAGTCTAATAAGCTTAAGGAATATTTAATGTATTGCAGTAATCGAATGATTTGTAACATAATAGGTATTGAAAGAACTAGTGTGGGTGATGCCAGAAAATATTGCAGTATCATGGGTACTACTGGTGAATGTTATAGCAATGGCTGAAGTCATTATAAGTTGTGAGGCAGTGTAGATAATTGGGCTATTAACACTCTTGCATCAATGTACGGTAGGTGATACTTGTGAATGTTACTGTCTTTTTTATGCTGATGAGTGTAAGTTCAGCGTGAGCAGATTTGGTGTGTTGTAACTGTATAAATGATGATGACTGATGTTACTGTGGTGAGGCTTCTATAAAATCTAAGGTTGATGGTGATGATTGAGTTGCCAACAGTTCAAGAAAGATTCTATTCCACGGCTGTGCGATTGTGTTGTTGTTGTTGTATAGATTTTTCCACCTGACATAGTCAGAGTGGAAGCGGGTCTATGGCGTGAGGCCCGCCAGTGAGGAGCAGATGTAAGAAGTAGCTGGAGCTAGGCGGCAGATGGAATTAAGTAATGTGGGATGTGATGCGGCTGGTGAGTAAGTCGAGGAAGTCGGAGTTGGAGAGCTCGAGTGCAAGGCGGTTGCTAAGTTCTGTGGAGTCCAGGGAGTCGACGGAGACAGGCGGCAGATCGACGTCGGCAGGAGAAGGGCTCCTGGGCGTGGGTTTCCAGGCGTCACGGGGCACGGCGCGGCGTTTGGTGGCAAACGGTTTGTCTGTTGTCTTCCCCCCCTTCTTCCTCGGTGGTGGCGGGGTGGGCGAAGGGGAAGGATGCACCTCCTGGGTGGACTGGAGTGGCATGCCGTCAGCAGTGGATGTTAGAGCCGGAGAGTCTCCCACGTCCTGGCTGATGGGCGGGACGGGAGAGGCGGTGTCGGTCTCGGTAGCTGGCGGTGAGTGGTATAGGTCGATGTCAGAGTTAGCGTCGGTGTCCATGGGCTGTACAGGGGTGTCGGTGGTGGTGGTCGCCCTGTTGAGTGGAGCTTCGAGCTGCAGCCTTTTCCGCTGTGTTCTGCTGGGTTGGGGAGGCTGCAGTGGAGGGGCACGACGCTCCTGATGAGGAGCTGACTGTGCATCGCGGGCGAAGCTCTGTGGGATAACAAGGCGCGGCAGCCCGTTCTTCTCGAATATCTGAGGGAGAAGAACAAGCATCGCGGTCTTGTCGTCGCCACAGAAAGCCTTCGCCGTCGCGACGCACATGGCGACAATCGTGTCCATTTCACCAGTACATCGGGGATCCACAGGCCGTCGCCCCCGGCCCGTGGGGCGCCGCCGTGCATAGGCAGAGCCTTGCTCAGCCGCACCCCTCGATCCAGTGACGTCTCTAGCCTCGGAACCCTTCGATGTATGATGACAGAATTCTACTGTCTCGCCCTCGACTAACGAGCACCTGAGACGCCGTGAAGTGGGGGCAGCGATCCTCAGACAGTGTACAAAAACACCAGTGCCAGTGTCCTGGCGCCTGATGAATCCGTATCCCGCCTTCACGCTATGCCACTTCACGACGCCTGTGATGTTCTGCGCTCGGGGAGACTCCTATGTGCCTGTGGTGGCCCCCCTCGACGGGTCGAAGGCCGAGACAGGAAGAGAAGGAATGCTGGAGAATAGGAAACTCTACGGGAACAGGAACCCACGTTTCACTACCTCGATCAGAGTGCTGGGGGAGAGGTCTGGACACCACGGCTCCCGACTAATTATTGTCAACTGTGAATGCTACCTGTGTCTCACAGAAAATGAATACTGTAACTTTTTTGTCCTTCTGTGTTACCAGAGAATAATAATACAGCACAATCAATATATGAGGGTATTTTTTTAAGTGCCGTGTGTCGCCTGTGGGGAAAAAAAAAAAACCATAATTCTAGTCTGTTTATATGTCTGTATATATTATCATTTCGTTGTTGGAGAATAATGATGCGAGTGGTTGTTGCTGCCGAAGCGTTTGTTTTACTAGAGAAGTCCAACACATCGTACCGTATAACCAGTCCCCGCAGGTGACTTTAAAATATTTGTGTATATGTGGGGTCTCCACCAGCGAAATTCTTGTCCCCTATTAGTTGTTAGTTATCTCTGTGTTTGTTTGGACTGTGGTGCATTATAGTGTGTTTGCTTATCATCACAGTGTTTGTGTCATTCTTGTGTGTGATATTTGACTGTTTGTGTATTGCCTGATCGTGTGCTGTTTGATTTGTGTGCGTTGTTTCAGAGTCTGTGTCATCTGAATGTTTGTGTGTACCCCGGTTTTTAATGTTCAAAAGTTTGTTAGTTTTTTGAGTGGTTGGGTAATCTCAAGAGAGCCCTCGTGTTTCTCTAAGACAATGCTGGCTCTCTCTTGCCAGTGTTATCTCACTGTTACATCTGTTTCAAATAATGGAATTGTCTGTGTTAGCTGTGTTTCAGGTGAAGGGACAGTGAAGCTTTTGGAGGTGCCTGAGTGTGTTCCCTGAGGCAGTGTTGCTTTATGGAGCTATCGTAGTGTTGGTTGTGTTTCAGGTAATGAAGTTGTCTCAGGTAACAAGGTAGCAGTGGTTATGAAGATTCTTGATTATTATTTGTGTTTTAGGAAAGGGGGTAGAATTGCTCATGTAAATGCCTGAGTATTTGTTGTGATTCAGCTGATGCAGTTGCCTGAGTGTGTACAGTATTATGTTTCAGCTATTAGATTTGTCTGAGTGTGTTTTGTGTGTCAGGTGATACGATTGTCTGAGTGTGCATGTTATGTTTCAGCTGAAGAAGTTGTATGTGTACTGTGTTTCAGTAGCTGTTGGGTTTGTCTGAGTGTGTGTTGTGTTCCAGCTAATCGAGTTGTCTGAGTGTGTATTGTGTTTCAGCTGGTGGAGTTGTATTTGTGTTGTGATCCTTTTAATGGGTTTGTCTGAGTGTGTGTTGTGTTTCAGGTGATGGGACTAACGATCCTTGCGGCGGGCACCTCCGTCCCTGACCTCATCACCTCCGTCATCGTGGCCAGGAAAGGCTTCGGGGACATGGCCGTCTCATCCTCCGTCGGCAGCAACCTCTTCGATGTCACCTGCGGGTACGGCGATTTTTTCTCCTTAAATCTCTCTCTCTCTCTCTCTCTCTCTCTTTCTCTCTCTCTCTCTCTCTCTCTCTCTCTGAAATACCTGTACACCTTAGTCTTCCACCCTACATGATGGGACCAGGATTCCGGAGACTTGAATGGTGTGTGAATGAATGTGTGGCCCGTTTCTCTGGGCATGCTGGTGGTATTTCTTCCACTCTTGTACTCTCTCCTTGTTTCAGAATCCTACATCACCCCCACCTTATGTCAGAATGATGATGATGATGATGATGAGAAGGAGGAGGAGAATAATGATGATGATGATAAGAAGGAGGAGGAAGGTAATGATGATGATAAAGAGGAGGTGGAGGATTATGATGATGATAATGATAACGAGGAGGAGGAGGATAATGATGAATGATAAGGTGGAGGTGGAGGAAGATAATGATGATGATGATGATGATGATTTCCTGTTTGTCTAATAATTTATCCCACTCTCTACTTGGTTGCCCTCCTGCTTACTTACTTGCCTCATTGCTTACTTGTTTACTTATATACCTTGTGTTTGTTTGCCTCATTGTTTATCTCTTTGTGTGCTTCATTTGTACTTCTTTAACTCAGGGTCTACCAACTTAACCCCTTTTTTGTTTGCTTCCTTGTTTAGTTGTTTACCTCCTAGTCTACCTGTTTATATTTCCTTGTTTACCTCTTCATCACACTGTTGTCTGCATCACCTCATTACTTGCATACCGTGTTTACCTGATTGTTTCCGTTTTTACCTCATTTGCCCCGTTGTTTACATATTTACCTCATTGTTAACGTCGCTGTGTACTTGTTGACATCACTGTTTACCGCATCGTTTGCTGTTTACCTCATTGTTAACATGCCTGCCTCTTTGTTTATCGCGTTTGTTTGTCTGTCTCATTTTCACTCGGTTGTTTTATTGCTTAACTCTTTGTGGTATCATTGTTTGCTTGTCTCCCTCGTGGATTACCCCCTTGTTTACCTTCCTGATGTGTTCTTCTTTTCATCATCATCATCATCATCATCATCATCCAATCCTACGTTGCTCCATGAATCTTCTTTTCAGTCTCTATAATCAAATGAGGGTAGCACGTTTTCTTTTTCGTTTTCTTTTTCCTTCTTTGTGTCCACTGCTTCTCCAGCCCCACATGTCCTGCACAAAAGTCTCTCCCTCCAACCAAGGAACCAAATGCCAGTATATCTTTCTTACAGTCTGCATCACAGCGAGTTCAAAATATTCATGTGAATCTTAATCGAGAAACCATCCACATGAAATACGTGGCTGCTTAGTGGATTGAAAACTGGGGGATTTGGATTCTTACTCTGGCTGATAAAAAGAACTTGATGGATTTAAAGTCTCACTATTATGGCTGACTGGCGAAAAGAATATGGGGGATTATATTGTCACCATGGCTGACTGGTGAAAAGAACTTGGTGGATTTAGGTTCTCGCTATGACTAACTGGTGAAAAGAACTTGTGGAGATTTAATTCTCACTCTTATGGCTGATTGATGAAAAGAGCTTCGAGGATTTAAATTCTCTTCGTGGCTGATTAGCAGAACTTTTGTGCACGATGGTATAAAACATTACCTCCGACACCATACAACAATTCTGCTGACACTGTACTACTTCCCCTGCTCCTCCTCCTCGCCCTCAGGCTGCCCATCCCCTGGCTCCTGTACGCCCTGGTGCAAGTGATCAACAACCTCATCAGCGGCAGGGCAAACCCAGGCGACATCAACCCCATCGAGGTCAACTCAGGTAAAACTAGTCTAAAGAGGTCATATTCAGGGCACCGCAGTTTCATAAGCATAAGAGGGGTTACTATACTTTTTTTCATATTAATTTGGTCTCAGATTGCCCTATCACCATCTTGAATGCTGAGGTGTGACGATACAGTATATTAACAGTAAAATGTCATACCAGTCACGAAGAAGTGCTGTGGAAATGATGTAGAATGACGGCAGGATCTCCATCGGCCAACTCCAGTATTGCCAGTCTGATTGTAGGAGTCATTTTTGAAGGACCAAATTTTCGTCAGCTCTAAGAGGCTGTTAAACTGTACTCTTTTTTTTAATTTAAATTGTCCTAAAATTTCGATCTCTCCATCTTCAGCGTTAAGATGTGATAGTAGATTAACACTAAAATATGACTGTAGTCACGAAGAAGTGTTATGGAAAGAAGGTAGAACCGTAGCCTGAACCCGATCGAAGTCATCCCAGGCGGTGCCAATCTGACTGCGAAGGTCGTTTCGTAAGGACCGCATTTTCACAAGCTTCAGGTTACTATACTCTTTTCACTGTGATTTGGCCTAAAATTTCCATATCACCATCTTGAATGCTG
Organism: Birgus latro; assembly: GCA_018397915.1. NCBI lineage: Eukaryota > Metazoa > Arthropoda > Malacostraca > Decapoda > Coenobitidae > Birgus > Birgus latro. Next base: position 18,949 of record JAGKTI010001018.1, on the reverse strand, counting down.
AGCTGTAACAGTGGATCAGTCCTAGAATATGATGATAGTCACGAAGAAGTGTTGTGGAAAGGATGTACTGTACAACTAGAACCGTAGCATCGGCCCCATCGAAGTCAGCGCAGGCAGTATGAATGTGATTGCAGGGGCCGTATCGTAAGGTTAGTATTTTCGTAACCGTAGGAGGCTTATTGCAGTTGCCCTGTTTTCATTTGACAAAACTGGGCTACTCCCACAGTTTCAGTACTGTGTCGTGTTTGCATGAAATTCAATGAACCCTAGTTATAAAGTAGAAATGAGTCTCCTCCTTTCCTAGCCATTTCGACCTTTCAGTCTGGGTGGTTCGATGTTTAGCTTCCCGGACGGCAAGGCAGGGGACTGGCTTATGTTACTGTACTAACATCCATCCAGCCCCAGGAGTTCCTTTTGGGTTTGGCGTACTTATAATATGGCCTCATTGGGAGTTATATGGATAATTTCAATAGATGTGAAGCTAAAGAATGTGGTGAAATTTTTTTGGCCTATTAGATGGAGCCAGGATTTCGAGGGCTTTAATGACGAGTGAATGGAAGCATGGTCCATTGAACTGGGCAAACTTTGGCTGTCTGGACGTTGCTACTCCTCACCATGCCCTAGGGTGGGGAACGAGGTCCGGATGATGATGATGAGATGATTGGTGTGTGTGTGTGTGTGTGTGTGTGTGTGTGTGTGTGTGTGTGTATTTATCTAGCTGTAATACACTGAATTTGAGGTAAGCTCGTGTTGTCTTGTCTCCCTATCCACGTTTATCCAGTGTATTATATGTATGCATTCTTTATACTGCTGTTCTGACTCTAATTCTATTCTCTCTTATAACAGAGGGGATGGCTTGCTCCATCATGATGCTGTTTTGTATGCTCATGTTCGTCATCGTAGCCATCGCTTGCTCCAAGTGGAAGATGAACAAGAGTCTTGGAATAACCATGTTCTTCCTCTACTTCGTCTTCGTCCTGGTTTCGCTCTTACTTGAGTACAATATCATCTCATGTCCCATCTAAGAAGCTGGGGTGCCACCTTTCCCACCTTTGCATTTATGAGGCAAAGCGCGTCATATACTACAAGATTTCCTCTGGTATTTTATGAAGTTATTAGTTACAAAAAAAGGCACAAGCGCCACGTACCTTTTCGTCAACGTCTGTGGTTCTGTGAGAACTACCTACTAAAAACAGATAAGAAAAAAATATATATAAAATTTGGCTTTGAGGCTGTTCAGTGAAATTTCCTGTATATTTCCCCCCCAGCCGGCAAACCCGACAACTCTAGCTAAGCTGAACGCGAGGTCCTTCACCCCAAGCTAACTTCTGTACCTCTGTAGGTGTAGTATTTTACCTCTGCCCTTGACGCTGCCGAGTACTGCGCCACCCGAGCCGCTACACAGCATGGTATCAACGAGGCAACTGCATGTCCCTTTTCAATAAGTAATTCTATGCTAACTTGGTGGTGCACAATGAATTTAAAGCCTTTTGTAGCCTCAGTTGTATATGATAGAGACTGTTGGATTTATACTTGTAAATATTTGTATCAAACTGATAATTTGGATTACGTGGCTGCAGCTGTGGTCTTATAAATAACCCGCACAAATGGGAAAGGACACTAATTTAAAGGGAAGACGTTAATGATTATGTGATTACGTGTTTCATTTCTTGTTTTGGTATGAACATCGTCCTACAAGCTCTTTGATTCCCAGTTCCCAAATCTACCGTCTCTCTACGTTTTATATTCCGCTTCGAAAATAAACAGTATTAGACAGATTGGAGCCCCTCAACTTAGACGCACGTGCACTTCCAAGACCAAATTAATACCATTGCCATACAGTTATATACGTGTGAAGTTGTTGCTGGCTGATGGCGTATACAAAATCTGCTCAGTCCATCACCTATCTTTGTCCAAGGGAAACTTCAGCTGGATTTGTGTGCTTGCGTATGGAAGTGTACACATGGAATATATATATGCATGTGTATAAGGTGTATTCATGTATATATAAATGCGGATGATAACTAGTAATGTAAGGATACACGTCATATATATCCATTCAAATGTATAGTATTGTCCTTACGTATGTCTGCGATCCCTTGAAATTTGTTGAACGGAAGCTGTGTTAGATAAGTCGCCAGAGAAAAAGCACAAAGCTTCACGTTACATCTCATTCTATACTTCTATATGTATATTTTTTTTATTAAGCTGTCAGAATCAGCTCCCACAGAGAAGAAAAAGTGCTTAAGTTTTGTAGGATAGACTAAAGTTTTTTATTCAAAATTTAGTCCAGGGATATTTTATCGATTTTTTTCCCTTAATAACTCCATTTCCGATATATCCTCTCGATTTTGTAATTACAGTTCACGGTGTCTTTTATTTCAGTTACTTTAGTTTTAATACTAGATAAGGCGCGAAGTCATGATAAAGACGCACGGACTGTTAAAACGTACTTGGAAGCAGGACCCGCGCGCCTTATAGCAGAATCAACCTGCCATCCCCGCTACCCATGTCGACTTTATAAGATGTTAGTAATTTTGTTACAGATTTAGAGCATCGATTCACTTGCAGTGCTTTATTCTGTCATGGCTATTTCGAAGGATTTTATTGCCTTGCAAGAAACATGAAGTATAGTCTCAAGGCTCTTACAGCAACAAACACATACCATTGCCTTGAAATATGGCTCCATTTTACTCTGTAGTATAATTACAGTGCTGTAGTCGTGTCAGTGTTAAGATGTCGGTGGCTTACCATCACCATTTAAATTATTTTTGAGGTAAGATTTCATCTACTGGCCGAACAAGTTTGAGAAATGATGGTATGACGATTAAGAAGACTGCTGAAGTTGGTAATCTGTGATAAACACGCCCTATACACCACCGTATCCACCACCACCTCCACCTCCACCTCCACCATCATTCCTCGAACACTTGCTCGTCGATTGATCGCAGTAGACCGTAGAGTGACTGAGCTAGGAGCCGTCCTGTTCATGCGGGAGGTCAGCAGTCCCATAACAGTACCTCGGGGCTGCCCTCCCAGTATTTATCTCAACGCTAGTGGCCTGAAGTGAACTTGCCATCTGGTGCGGAATTACAAGCTTTGACGGCGGCCAGTGCAAGGCAGTTCCGACCTCGAGCAGACAGAACGTGGAAGAAACCATCAGTTGCTTGTAATCCCTCACTGTGCATGGGTACTTCGCAGATCCAGCAGTTGCTGAAGATATGAAATAGAGTTGCTTACTGTAGCTTTCAATCCAGCACAGATCCTAGTCCAGTCACAGTGATGATTTCTGCCAAGTCCTTGTTACTCTTGGGGTCTCCTAAGTTAGCTAATAGATCACGCACACAGCAATAAATACACTGACTTATACTGAAAGGAGTTAGGGATGGATGTCATTAAATTTTTATAGCCACAGTAATGTTGTTTTGATGAAAAGTCTAGTTTGCATATATATAAATATATATATCATCTTTACGTTGTTGATGTATATACTATATTGATATATGCTATATATGAAAGTCATTTATGTAAACTTATTCCAAAGATTTATAGTTAAGAAGAGGTCCCATTCTGATGTGTGTGATGCCGGGTTACATTCTCCTTCACTTCCCCGTAAACACAGACTCTATGCTTCAGCCTCAAGATTCCTTTCATACATACGTTTTGAAGGCTTTTGATGTACTTAGTCAGTAAGAGGAAATTACAGAAGTTTTTAACTCGTGTCCCACTTCACTGGTGGTGATCATTGCCTCGTCGCGGAGTTTCGTGGAATTATTTGAGGTAAAAGCAGATTTTTGTGATGAATTTATATGTTTGTAATGGGACTTGTATTTTTCTCTTTATATATCGTTCAGAATGTAGAGTTATCTCTGTCTGTTCTCATTCCTTCGTCACTTCTTAACTTTCTCCATATTGTGACCTGGAATGTTAGATATTAATATTTATATATAACGTACATAATTATCTACGTCAGTGTGATGTACTGAATACTGTATAGTCATATATTATGTATAAGGGTTCTTTGAGAGGCAAGTGTGTGGTTTCGGCGAGTAGTACAATAGTTGTGAATTTCTGCCGAATGACGGTAGAAACAGCACCTTGAACATGTTTCAGAGTGATCTCTTGATCATGAGCGGAATTCACAGACATACTTACGGTTCGTTCCATGTCGTAGAGGGATTTGTTTTGCAGGAAGGACAAGGAAGGCGTTATACTTTCACGAGTCTCTTGTTCTTTCCACAAAAAACATATGTAAAATCTTCTCGTGTCTCCTGTTCTTTCTTAAAAGAAAAAGAAAAAAATAATCTGTAGGCAACAAGAGGGATTTTATCACGACCTGTTTTGTTTCTGCAAGAAGGACGGGCAAGGGAGCGTGCACAAACTTCCCATGTCTCTCTTTCTCCCTGCGAAATCCGAGTTACGAGAGGGATTTGATCGTAAATGTGTTCGGGAATCCCACCCCAGACTTCCACACATGTATGAGACGTGAGGGGCAGCGGTGGTCCTCAAACCCCACCACACGGGTTACAAGCTCTCATTCACCTGGGACCAGATTCACATACAAGAATGCGGTTATCCCCCTCTCATAACTCAGATTTTGATTTACAGGGACAGCCAGAGACATGGGAAGTTTCCGTGACTCTCCTTTTCCAGTCCTTCATCTAAAAATAGCATAACATACGATATTTCTCCTTTTTTTCCATTTTTTAGGAACAAAAGTCATGGGGAAAAAATTGCAGTTTCTATTTTCTTTCGTGCACAAACATATGTGATGCACGACATTTCCTCTCTCGTCACTTTTTTCTTAGGAGGGACATGAGCCATGGGAATTATTCTATAGTCTTTCTTTCCTTTTCCTTCCTGTAAATAGAAATCGAGTCACAAAAGGGAGGTTAATCGCAAATTTGTTAGTGAATCTTGCCCCTGGTGTCGAATCCTCCCTGGAACACCTACCCTGTAAGAAATGTACAGTGTTGAGTCAAGATGGACAAACAATGGGAAACTGATTTTTAGAAATTTCAGGAACCAAGTTAAAATATTTTGTGTACTATTACCTCAAGTCCTGCTACTCCCGCAACACGCGTCGTGACGGGGGAAGCTTTCACTGATTTTTGACGTTATTTACCTTATTTTGTAAGTAGTGAAAAACACCGCCAAGTGTAGGGCAAAACACGTGGCTCTGTTGTTTATAAGGCCGATAGGTTTAGAATTTTAGGATGATCAGTAATCAAACTTAGAATGATGTATCACCAGAGGCTTTTGCATTCACTCTTCAGTGATCTATACGTAAAGGCATATTGCATTTCGCTCCTACATTTCTGTTGCTAATTTACTCGCACCCAGCAGACTGGTACAGTTACCCTTAACACACACATGCTTACTAGAAAATAAAGTACTATATGTAACAGCAGGGGGAGGGGGAAGCTCACCTTAAGATTCACCTAAAGTTTCTTTTCTAAAATAACTGCTTGTAGAACAGTCCTAGTATCAGGGACGAGGGAATTGACGTATCTCAGAGGAAAGTGAAAGTTGCCGTTCTCAGTTTCAGTCTGTATTTATAGCACCTGAAGGCGATATGAAGCACCGAGTTTCCTATCCCTCAGTGTGGCAGTGTGTCCCAAAGTGTAATGGAATGCGGATTTGTTTAGATTCCCCCTATCGTCTTTATGAAGGTTACATTAACTAATTACTTGGTATGAGATGTGGGTTCATGGTGACCAATCACAACTGTGTACATGACTTAGCTTCAGAAGTACGGGTATGCGTGGTAACTTGTATATACATTAAGTCAACGTAAAGTTTCTTAAGAGGAGACTGCCTGATCACAAAGAGATGTGTGTCAGCAATTTACCTCTGTTTCTTCCTTTGGTTTAAGAAGATATTTCTACTTGAAGTTATAAGCAGTTACCAACAACAGTGTATTGTAAGACATTTTTTTTTTCACGTGGTAACAGTCTATTAGTATCATGATGTTACAAGGTCAGTAGCAGCGATTAATCAATTTACCTTTATACATTCCCAGGTACAGCTGCTATTCCAACTCCCACTCGAAGCATTAGGCGGCATCAACGAGTGTTGTGCGTTGGGTAGTATCTCATCAGTTGTCGTTGGCCAGTGATGCATATTTTGTTCTTGGAATATTGTTAATTTAGCAACACGCACACCAATAGATGCTGTGTAATGCTGAGTGCTGAGTGATGGTGGCCGTCAATTGTATCAGAGTAGCTGTAATAAGTTAGGACAGAATTTAACCGTACAAGACACTGGCCACTATAACATATGCCATCAAAGGACCATACGTTTTTCGAGCCTGTCAGACAGAAGGACATGCGTGTGTAGGGACGAGGCAGATGTAGGGCTGAGGTAAACTTAGTACAAGGAAGTTTAACAAAATGACAGATCAGAGACCCCATCTTGGTGCCAATGACTGTCACATGTGCAGTGTTGTGAAAAGTGCAACAAAGAAAATATTGGTTTTATATGCTAACGCCAAAACACTATTGAGAGGGTTGTGATGGAGGCGGTGCATGAGAGCTGTGTGGCTAAGGTATACTCCGCCCTAAATTACTCAGAAGTCCTGGCGGTAATTCGGTTGCTGGTGTCCTTGTTTGTGTAAGTGAGGAGAGACTACAAACATGGTACCTTTTAATCCCGACCATGTTTTACATGGTGTCAAAAGAACGTTGGATCACACACACGTATACAAAAACACATACCCATACACACACACGCACACATATAAGCAATACTAACACATTTATGCCACAACCGTGTGTGATTTAGGGCAACAGTATGCCAGCATAGTATAAGATTATTATTTACGGTACACCAGTGGTTAGGTCAAGGCCCCGCACTCTGGAGCACTTATATAAAGTCATTGAAATACCAGACTATACTAAGTTATCTTATTCAATACTGCTTTGCAAATTATTTGATATGTTAAGCACCAGTCATCTGCATTCGACTCTATGGCTTAAATTAGTGCTAGGCTCGTCTTCACCCTGGCGTGGGGCTGCCTCTTAGCGCTCTCAGTCCTTGTTCACTTTATATCTGGACCAGTATGGCGGGCCTACTGGGTACATCTTCTCTCCAGCATCTCTTCTGCATGATGTATTGTGGGTGTTAATTAAAGCTTAAAATGCATGGGCTCAACGCGCGCAAATATCAAATTAAAGATCTATATTCGTAACTATTTTGTTCAGGAGAGCGCGCAGATTGCCTTGTCAGAGAACATTATTGTAAGCCATTGGTCTGCCGATACTCTATGTTTTAAATACTCAAGGATCCAAAAGTTGAGTAGAAATACTAAAAGTCTAAAATGCGCCACCATTATGCACAACTGGAATAGCTGTTAAACTCACAGTTTGATTATTTTGACTGGCAGTTCATCAAAAAGGGGGAAAAAAAAATACTCAGACTTTTGCGATCCTATCTTTTTGCTACCACTCTACTGGGACTGGATGCTCATATTCTTGTAACTCGTTGTCTCGTGGATTTTGTGATGTTTCGTTCGTTATTCACTCGATGTTTAAGTAGTCTGGAAGATGGTTGACTGATTTTCAACAACCTGAACATTTGTGTGTACGCCAGCCAAGTAAAGCAACTCAGCAGATGTCGCTACTTCAGCAGCTCAGTCTGACAAAAATAATAAATAATAAATAAAACACAGGAACATTCAACCATTGTAGACTTTTATAGTGCTGTCTTCTTTGAATTTTCTATATTCATCATAGTTAAGGAATCTAAGAAGTCATTCCACATATGTCATATCATGTGAAGCATTACCCTGATTTCAGCGCCATTGGCTTTTGATACGCGTATTAAGTTTTGCTTTTTTCGAATTCGATGTTAAGCTTCAGATTTTCATGTTGACAAACTGCGCCAATCATTGTGCTACACTTTTGTTACATATCATTAAAAATCAATTAATATCGAAAATTACTGAATTAAATAGTTAAGAAAGCTACATATAAATAAATATATATATACATATATATTTAGTGGTTAAGAAACTATATCATATAGTCATATTTACCTATCAAAATTCTCAATGACTCTTAGAGCCAAGCAACTCCCCCAGGACCACCCGTACTGGCCTGAGGTATGCAACAGATTTTAAGAGAACTTTTGTCTCTTTATTTGTATTTATTTTCTTAATGCAGGAAAGAGGACGAACAGTGGTAGAGAATATCCTGCCTTGCCTCTTTCACAGCGTATGTATAATCCGCAGACAGATTAAGCACTTTCATTTTCTTTGTTCATAGTAGGCCTGACCGCCAGTGCTATCCGGTCCACTGTCGCTCACGAAATACTCGCTAGATAAGGTCCTGTGAGGCAGTTTGGACCCTCTTGGACCCCAAAATTAGAGCGGTAAAGGATAAACATTTTCATTACGGGCCTGAAAGTGAACGAAGTTTAACGTAGTGGGAAGTAGAAGGCCAGACATGTTTGGTTTCCTTTGTGATTTGAGTTGTGCTAAGCCATGAGGATGATAGAGATCTGAAGAAAAACTATACGTGAAATGTTTTAAAACATTTTGCGATGTGGCACTCCGTAGTCTGGCGGCACACGCGGGCTATGAGAAGTCTGACGAAACGCAGGACTACTTGGCTTCCAAGGAAGCTTTCAGTTCCTCCAAACAGCTCGAAATCTGGTAGTACAATGAAGTTAATCAAAATATGTTGCCCATCTTAGAAATGTTACCTGTTTCCGACATAACAGATCGAGGAGTATGGAGTTTATGGTCAAGATTCTCACGAACTGTTATCAAAGAACATCAACAATAGTGCATAATCAAAGAGAATATTCGCTTTTGTCTTCGAGGGAATAAAAAGACAAACAAAAATTAGTAGCTAGCTACCTGCTTGGGCCGCAGATCGACCTAACTCTCAATGAAGTTAAGTGCCACCATCTGCTTTTGACGGGGAATTATAGATTAAAGCGCATTGTTTTGTGGACTGATTGCCTTTATGACCGAAGGGCATAATGTTTATTTTTGCTACTCGCAGTTGATTATGAAGTCATTATTGTTCTCTAGGTTTAGCATTTTAATTTTGTGAACCTTGCAACATATACAACCTTGGCAGTATGCATTCCCATTCGTACGAGCCAGGCCCTGTGGCTTACCTTCAAAACAAAATCTTGTAAAGTAAAATGTTTCGTTATCAAATGTAGTATTAATCTTAGCCAGGTAACTGCCTTATATGTGGTGTTTTTTGGACAAGGCATTAATATGAATGAGAGCTCCACAGAGTAAGTGATTTAACAGCCATTACTAATTAGTAATTATACACTAAGGTTGTATTATGCAAGATGCATTTCGTGTCTCATCTGATTATATTTCCTGTCCTTTGGGAACAGATGTATTTCATATAATTTTTGCATTATGTATGAATGGAATTCTCCGGTACATATAACCGAACCCACAATATCAGTTCAAAATTATTTCATACCAGATTAAGCATAGGATACTGATATAGTTTCTGTTTTTTGGTGAATGTAACTGTTATTATCGCTTCTGTGATTCATTTGCGTAAAAAAAAAAAATGCATTTAACAGTGTACAGTTTTCCAAGGAATGTTCGAGATTTCCACATTAATTGTAAACTTGTGATCCTGTGTCAGTCAGTACACTATTATTGTCTGCCAGGTTGGTGGTGGCTTAGTGTGGCCTTGTTGTGTCTGCCGCGTAGATGAGTCTGCCTGGTGGATGATTGTTCTGAGTGAGTGAGTCTACCAGCTGGATGAGTGTTGAATGGATAAAAATGCATGGTGGAAGAGTCTGCCTGGTGGATCAGTCTGGAGAGCAGATGAGTGCCAGGTGGATAAGTGTCTGGTGGATGAGTCTCAAGTGGATGAGTGTTAGATAAATAAATCTGCCAGGTGGATGAACTTGCCAACCGGATGAATCTGCCAATGGACGATTCTGCCTGATGGATAATTGTAGGAGATGGATAAGTCTACCAAGTGGATACATGTACTGGGTGGATGAGTCTGCTGAATGAGTGAGTGTCAGGTGGATGAACCTGCCAAGTGAATGAATCTACCAAGTGGATGAATCTGCCAAGTGGATGAATCTACCAAGTGGATGAATTGCCAAGTGAATTAATCTGCCAAGTGAATGAATCTGCCAAGTGGGTGAATTTACCAAGTAGATGAATCTACCAAGTGGATGAATCTACCAAGTGGATGAATCTGCCAAGTGGGTGAATCTACCAAGTGGATGAATCTACCAAGAGGATGAATCTGCCAAGTGAATGAATCTACCAAGTGTATGAATCTACCAAGTGGATGAATCTACCAAGTGGGTGAATCTGCCAGATGCATACAAACAGCGGCAGTATGCTTGGCCATATTTCACGCTGCCCCAAGGGAAACGAACACTGTGTTGTTGATGTTCCATGTAGCTTTTGAGTGATTGATTGGGCTGTTTGTTTTTCATTTCGACCATTACATCATTATAACCTTTCACCGCACATGAAATTTTGGTTATTCTGTGTTTTTATTTTTGCATCATTTTACCTTTCAATTTGGAACCAGGAGGACGGTTCTCTGAATTATTCTGGCCTTCAAAGTCCTTATATTTTCAGCATTGTTCTTGCCTTCTGATTCCTTATATTATCAGTTTCTTTCTTGCCTCCAGCTCCTTATATTTTCAGCATTGTTCTTGCTTTCAAATTTCTTTTGTTGTCATCTTCGTTCATGCCTTTTGATTCCTTATCATTTCAGCATCGTTCATGTCTCCTGATTCCTTATATTTTCAAAATCGTACTTGCCTTCTGATTCCATATATTTCAACATCGTTCTCGCCTTCTAATTCCGTGCATATTCAACATCGTTCTTGCTTTTTAATTCCTTATATTTTTAGCTATGATTTATCCAGAGTGACAATGAATATTAATCAGCTTGGAATACTTGTAATTATAGGTCATATCGTCAGCTAGTTTTATTTTCTCCCAAGCCCCTTATTACTGTACATCTCTATCAGCTCTTTTTCGCTCTGACCAACCTATAGTGAGTTGGTCATAGTACGTGGTGACGCTCTATGCAAATCTCCGTAAGTGTAATGTTTCTCTTCATTGACTACCAGGGATATTTACCAGAAGACGACTCTTTTTCTAGAAGAAATATTTTGCATACATTTTGTTAATTTCAGCTATTTTAATTCGGAAAGAATCGCTACGCTGATAAATGTATATTGTAATGATTTGTACCTTTTGCTGTATTTATTTATATGCACATCAACGTTTGTTCTTGTTGAAAAAAAAATCATTAATACGTCATTACTTAGCATTTATTGTGAGCAACATGATACAACAGTGTTGACTAGTTCTCAATAAAGCGTTCATAACATTAAAAGTCTTGTTACTGACCCTCAGTTCTTTATCTTCTATTTCCACGTGATAGTGTTATGGTAGCTTCTTTCCAAAATTTTAACATTAATCACTGTTTGGAAAACTGGTTATCCATAATAAAATATATATAAAACTCTCATAATGTGACGTCAGAGTCACTGAGGAGTTATGGGATCGTCGGCAGGCTGGCCGCGAGGTTCAAGTTAAGTGGATATTTTTGTTATAATTCTTTAAGTAATATCGTGGTAATTTTTCTATCCAGGTATTAATCAGTGTCTAGTGCCAATATAGGTGGGTTGAGAGAGTTTAATCAGGGTGTAATTATTGTATACAAGGAGGATAAAGGGCGATGTTTACTTCGGTGAGCCAAGATGTCCACTTAACAGGTAGATGATGACGTAGGTTTTCACACCCAAAGTAGTCCTCTCATCCATTTTTTTTTATGGCGGGGGACAGAGCGACATGGAGGCGATTTGTTTGTGGCCACCCCGTGCGGGATTGAGGCGTCTGGCAATAGATAAATAGATAGATAGAATATAATCTTTTACAAGGGCAATCACTCAGGACCAACATAGACCAGTTGTGTTGTATTGTAATTTTTGGTATGAATAAATCTGTTTATATTTTGACTGTAGGTCCCGAGTCAGCCATTTAACAGGTGTAGGTGGTTTTAAATCACCAGTAATTAATGCCATCCATGTATTTTGGAAGGCTGATGCTGTTTATGACCAAGTTCTGAATTGTATTGATTAAGATATATTGGAGAATAAGAGTTACTTATACAGTTTTTTTTAATGTTTATATGATATGGTAAATTTATAGAAATATTCGTGCAAGCATGAAAATTTCTCATTCCTAAGGATTTTCGGTTTTCTGTGTACGATTTTAATTGACATTTCTTCCACAATCTTTTTTTTTTTTTACAACTTCATCTCCACCCTCCAGTGAGTGAAATTTTTAAAAAAATGAGAGAAAAAATCACAAACTATTTGGTGAAGAAAATTATCAAGCCAAATCTAATCCTAGCATACAGTATTTCCATGTTAGACACGCAAGGCCTTGTTTTTTGGTAACCCTGTCACAGTACTGTCTGACCTAACCCTGGGCAACCTAACCTTGGACAGCCATGCAGTCCATAGAAAAAAAAAATCTGTACTGGCATTTTAAACATTAACCTAACTTGAACCTATCCTAAAAATCATTGGTTGCTGCTTTGTCTGTGGCATAGAGAGGCAGGCAATAGTCCGTCTATCTGTCTGTAGCCAGATGCCCTAATCCCATATGGGGTGGCCACAAACAAATTGCCTCCATGTCGCCCTGTCCCCTGGCATTAAGTTGCCCTTCCCCCAACTCACATTTTTTGATGCTCTGATGCATTGTGGATACTTAACACACTTGGGTAGAAGGCCATAGTGTCATAAAATTGGTGTATTCTTTGTCATTTTTGTGAAGTTTAGCCACAAATTTGTAAATGTCAGAGTCGCAGATCGTACATGTGTTTTTGTGGCGCGACTTCTCACTCCGTAAATGCACAGGCTCAACCTCGGGTTTACCGCCGTGTCTGAAGGCGCGACTCCTCGCACCACAAGTCACAGGCACAAGCTTTTGGGGTCCTTAACTACACGACCGGGTTAGAACATTTTTTTTTTGTGTGTGTGTGTGTCTGACTCTGAGCATAGGCTTCACAGCCTGCTATCATGGCCCAGCAGTCCTCCTATATACGATAATACCTCTACATGTCACCACTTCGGCACTAACACCCACCGTCCACATTGAATACATGCTAGGGCTGTCTCATACAGGACTGGTGTATTGGTATTAGCGGGGGTATTTTTACATGTTGGCGGGTCTTCTGGTAGATCAGTAAAGTCTGATTTAATGAAATTCAAATCCTTAAACTGTTCCCTGCCCCAGCGGAGATTTGAACATGGGTCCGTCGGGACTACAAGCCACCTCTCTACCGATTGAGCTACCAAAGGAACAGGGCAAAAACACAGGTAAACCAGTACAACACATATATTACCCAGATTTGGAAAAACAATACAATATGGGATTCTACATGTGGCACTTGCAGAGTTCAATTACAACAAATCAAGAAACTATTAATAACAGAGTGGTACACCGGGAAGGGTGAGTCTGTGGCGCACTGCATGTCCGTGACAGGGCTGCACAATAAGTTCAGGTCTATTTCTGGCCTTATACCCCCTGGTAGAGGTTATCTCCCTCATACCCTATGGGCGACACTGAACTGGGACTCAGTGATAAGTCTACTGGGGATCACTAGAGGAATCACAGTGAGGCTCACTCGTAAAGTGGGGAACACAGTATACTGGGGAGGAGAGGGGGGGGGAATTATTCACTAAGGGAAGGGGAAGTCACTGAAATCACTAGGGAGAATCATGTATACCACCAGAGGCAGGAGTGACGGCAGGAGCAGGAGGGAGAGTCCTCACACTCTATGGAGGTTCAGGTGTCGGTCAGGTATAAAAGGGAGGCCAGCAGGGGGCGAGGGCGTCACCTCACGTCAAGAGGCAACACCGGGGGTCCTTGGGCTGTGCTCAGAGTGCGGGGAGAGCCAGGCGGGCCCAGGGAGCCCGGAGAGGAGGGCGTGCCCCTCGTGGGTCGAGGGCTACAGTCTTGGGAGGAGGGTGAGGCCATCAGGAGTCGCCTGCGGCCTGGGTGCCCTTGGGAGTCCATCAGCATCGGCCGTCGAGAGGCGGGCAGCTGGTCACATCCCCCAAACGCTGGACCTGTAGGGGATAGAGAAGGACGTACACCACACCAACCCCTACAAAACAGGCGACACCGTCATGGTTGCGAAACTGTCCACCCCTGACAAAATCTCCCCCAGATACGAAGGACCATTCACTATCGTGAAAATCCCGAACCCTTACCAAGTCACGGTGCACTATCACAACACCACCTGTACCTATTGGAATCGCCACGTGCGCCCCTTCCAACAACCTCTCACCCACACACCACGCACTCCCGCCGCTCCCTGCCCAGGTGTCAGTGTACCGCTCCGCCACCATCACAACAGTGACTCACCCCCCTCCTACCTCCACTCCCCCCCCCCCCCCCCCTCCGCCCCCCCCCCCCCCACTCTCCAGCGCCTCCCCTCAACCCGTCACCCGCAACTGATGCCCCACCTACAACACCCGCACCTCATCTCACGCCGCCAGACACCATGTGGCGTCCAAGCCACCCATCGCACCACCCACCGGCTGCTATAACACCCAACCCAATATCTAGACCAAATTCACCAAGCACACCACCCCAGGATACCACCATTCCCCCGCCACCAATTCCCACGCCCAAATCACTCCCGCATAGCCCCGGCACGGAGAAACTGCGAACATCCTCGACCACCTCACTGCCCACACCCCCCACCACCAACACCAGCCACCCACCCACACACGCCCACACCACCCCAAAACAGACTTCCCACACCCAACCCCACTCTCTTGCCATTTCCTCACCCCCGACACCGGCTCTCACCACCACCAGGACACGCTTCAGGCGACTCTCACGCCCACCTGCCAGTACGCCCACACCCCGTTACCACCTAACACACCAGCAAGCCGCTCACGCTCATCTCCAGTCTCCAGTCTCCAGCCATCCACTGCGGAGTACACATCTCCATTCCCGGCATCAGCCATGGAGATCCGCCACGTTCTCTGGACTCCTGCTAAAGGCAGAAAGCTCTGCATCAAGGGCACCAACCACCTACTCACCCTACTCCAAGACACTGACCAGCACTCCACCCTGGAAATAGTATACAACCCCACCAAACACCCCACAACCTCACCCTGAACTGGATCCACCTCCTCCATCACCTCAGCCCCATACACCGAATGGCCAGATCCAACACCTACCACCTCCGGCCACGGGGCTGTGACTTCCACCCCCGCAATGGTGGTAAAATGCACACCAAGACCAACACCACAAACCACCAAAATAGGGAGGAAATACCCACCTTTCAGGTGAAACGGCCTTCCGGGCCACAACAGCCTACCTCACCTTCTTCCGTAAGCCCCTCCTCCCCCCCACAACCGGACCAGACCTGAGGTAGCAGTCCGGATGCATTACTCTCTACCCGTGCCAGCCCTCATCAGACTCAGGGTGGAAGATGTCCTTCAGTCTTCCCACGCAGCGGCACAGCAACTCCTGCCGGAATTGCTGGCAAGGGAACGACCGTCGGTTCTTCCCTGCCTGTTTCCCTCCTCCGGGATCAGTATCACAGTTGCGCCCATCGGGCAAACATGTGTGAAGGCATCCGTCGGATCCCTTCTGCCAACTCGGGGACAGGGAGCAGAGCCACTGCAGCGTCAGCCCCCCAGCAGGAGCGAGGTAGCGCCCATAGGGCCTGCCCCACCGAAAGCATCCGTCGGACCTCTCCCTCCCGTCGCCCTCGGAGCGAGTGGGCACCTCAGCAATGCCCGTCGGGTTTTACCAGGCACAGGGAGTGCCCGTCGGATCTCCTCCTCTCTCCCCTCCATCAGGGCACCTTGGCAATGCCCGTCAGGCTTGTCAGGTCCAAGGAGCATCCCCTTCCCTCCTGGCGTGGAGTTACGACGGTCCCAGCGGGCCTCTCAGGCTGAGGGCGCGAGATCCGGCTTCCCCTCCTCCACGAAGCCAGAGACTCCCAAAGGGGAGCGAGTCCCTAGCTCAGCCAAACCTCCTGCGGCCAAGCAGGACGTCCTTCTCTCTCCCCTACAGGTCCAGCATGTGGGGGGACATGACTAGCTGCCTGCCTCCCGACGGCCGACGCTGATGGACTCCCAGGGGCACCCAGGCCGCAGGCAACTCCTGACGACCTCACTCTCCTCCCGAGACCGCAGTCCTCAACCCACAAGGGGCACGCCCTCCCCTCCAGACTCCCCGGAGCCGCCTGGAGCTCCCCGCACTCCAACCACCGACCAGGCCTTCCGCTGGGCCTCTCGCCTCCTGGATCTCTTCGGTCCTAGTCCTGAGGGCCCAAGGACTCCTGGTGTTGCCTCTCGACATGAGGTAACGCCCTCGCCCCCTGCTGGCCTCCCTCTTACACCTGACCAACACCTGAACCTCCAGAGAGTGTGAGGACTCTCCCTCCCGCTCTTGTCATCACTCCTGGCCCTGGTGATATACATGGTTCCCCCTAGTGATTTCAGTGACTTCCCCTTCCCTTAGTGAATAATTCCCCCCCCCTTTCCTCCTCAGTGTACTGTATTCCCCACTTTACGAGTGAGCCCCACTGTGATTCCTCTAGTGATCCCCAGTAGACTTATCACCGATTCCCGGTTCAGTCTCGCATATAGGGTACGAGGGAGAAAACATCTACCAGGGGGTATACGGCCAGAAACAGGCCTGAACTTATTGTGCAACCCTAACACTGACACGTAGTGAGCCACAGACTCATCCTTCCCAGTGCACCACTCTGTTATTAATAGTGTTGCTTGATTTGTTGTAATTGAACTCTGCAAGTGCCACATGTAGAATCCCATATTGTTTTGCTTTTCCAAATCTGGTTAGTATATGTGTTGTACTGGTTTACCTGTGTTTTTGCCCTGTTCCTTTGGTTATCGTTCTAACCCGGTCGTGTAGTTAAGAACCCCAAAAACTTGTGCCTGTGACTTGTGGTGCGAGGAGTCGCACCTTCAGAAACAGCGGTAAACCCGAGGTTGAGCCTGTGTATTTACGGAGTGAGAAGTCGCGCTACAAAAACAAAGAGCATAACACTCTCCCTATTCCCAGAAGGGGGATGGTGAACCGCAGGAAATGAGCAACTCCAGCCTGCAGACCATCAGATTCACGTCCAGAGCAGCCCGGGCCCCCAGGATGGCTCTTGGCCCCCCCTCTAGTTCCCTCCCCCCATTCACATGCCATGGCTTGGCCTCCCCTCCTCCCCACCACCATTTATGAAGACTGGCTACTGCTCCATTAACGATCATCACTTTACCCTTTTCACTTTAACCTGGCGTGCACTTGTCATCATTCCATCTTAAATACAGAGTTGTAGCAATAGATTAACACCAGAAAATAATGTTTGTCATGAAGGAGTGCTTTGGAAAAGATGTAGAGCCATAGCTTAGTATTGTCTTTTTCTGCCATTGAGCTTCGTTAAATTGCCTGTAAAAAGGACTAAAATCTAGGCCAGGATGATATTAAAATAATATACTTTACAAGATGGAGATTTATTTATTTATTTTTTCCTAGCATAAATGATTGGCGTTCAGTCTGCATGTGTATGACAAGATCATTATTATCTTTTGACTGGGAAATACTGAGAGTTGTAAAAATAACGAGCACAATTTTACTTTCCTCTTTATATATTTTAGACACTTATTATTTGAAGAAGCTGGTGAAATCTCTACAATTTATGCAAAGTTTGCCACGAAAAACGTCAAGGAATTTGTGACGTCACTGATGCATTATGGGAGCGAGAAGGAAGGCGGTGTGAAGGTGAGTGGATATTTTTGTAATTTATTCATATTTCTGTAAATAATACCGTGGCATTTCTCCTGTCTGTGAATTAGATAATGTCTTGTGCCAAGAATGACCTGCGGAGATGTTAAAGTAGTGTGTAATTATTAGTTATAATGAGGATATAGAGCGCTGTCTACACTTGGTAAGCCATGATGTCCCTTTAAACTGTAGGTGGATGACAGGTTTTAAATCTTATCATAGTCCTCTCATCCTTATTTTAAGGCTAGAATATAGTCTTTGAAATGGGCGAGGCCAAAAAATAACATAGCCTTTAAGTAAACGTGTTTTAACTTGGGATATTTAAAGGATATTTTAAAGGGTCGAGTTTACGTTTTAAAGAGCCGGAGTTCGGCCATTTAACCATATGTTGGTTTTTAAATCATCACAAATTTATGCCGTCATTACTTTTTGGAAGTCTTGAAGGTGATAAACAAACAACAAAGGTAAGTTTGATAAGATATGGGCTTGAAGGTGATAAGCAAGCAACAAAGGTAAGTTTGATAAGATGTGGGAAACATAGAGCTACATAGGTTATGTAGTTTTTTGTGAATGGCTCCCATGGGAACGGTATATTTATAGTTTCCTGGAATACCCCTCCTTAGACTTAAAATTTCTTTTTCCAAGGGCTTTTAGTGTGCTGTGTGTTATTTTAATATCTTTTTCTACCATAAATCACTCGTTTCCAATTTATTAACCCCCATTCCATCTTCAGCAATTGAAATAAAGGAAAAAATGTATATGTAACCTCACATAATCCCAAAAGAAAAAGATTTCAAGCCAGTTACTGGACCAAACTCATTCATAACTTATTTCTGTGCTTGTCATGTGAGGCCTTGCTTGTTGGGGGCCTCTTGGGCCATTGACCACCCAAAACATATTTGGACTGAACCTTAGACAGTCACAGTGCTAATTATCGAATTTTGATATTTTAAGCTTTAGTCTAAGAAACATACTTTTTTTTTTCTTTATGCAAGGAAGAAGGAACCAAAGGCCACGGGCCTGCTTACTGTTCCTTCCAAGATAAAGCAAAAACAATACAAAAGAGAGCCAAATTCAAGATCCGTTCATTTCGAGATGCCTGGACACACTGCGTTTGAAAGACTGGAGATCATAGGAAGTAGGAAATACAGA